>JAJHUR010085196.1:22283-41137 GCA_027495735.1 Lutjanus campechanus | reverse complement strand
GCAGTTGAATTGTTGCTAACCTCACACTTGTGTCCCTCTGTGTAAAATCGATAAGTGATTGGTTTTCTTCATGGTTAAGATTTTGTGGGTCTAGTAACGTGCCCACAGAAGGTAAGCGCACAACTATGTCAAGTGGAGGGAAATATAACGTTAACTAAACAGAAATATTTTCCATCCAAGTGTCGTCGGTTTACTTAACGGTAGCTTTGTAACGTTAGACGTTGTTACAGTGATGCCTTTGTCTGGGCTCTAACTAACGGTTAGATGATGTTGAAGGCTAACCGTTAACTGGAGGTTAGCTAACGTTAGCTGCTGCGTGGTGTGTACCTGTCCACACTGAGTGACAGGTAGGAGGACAGCTGCTGCTCTCTATGTTAGCTTGCTGCTGATGTGAGCACCCTGGACTGCAGTCTGCCCGCTGCTAGTTAACATAGATGACATTAGAGGGAGCGGTTATAGCGGTTTGGTTAGTCAAACCTCCAGACTGCCTGCATCATTGGTGTTCGTGGAAGGAAATGTTATTCTAGGTGATAATGATCAGCTTTTATGGCTGTCACCTGTAAAATCTGAACATAAAACCTCCAAGGCGACCAGAACGTCTGAAGAACATTGATTCCTTATGTCTGAGAGGAGACTATCAAAATGCAATGAGCGTGTCCATTTGTCTCAACAAAAGCATGTTATTAGGGTTCAACGGGTTCAAAGTTCATTTTGGGTGACATGAAATTACTCATTATGGATGACATGTAGGGATCCTATCCTTATGGCCCTGCTCCAGTCTTAAATAATGTGAGCATTTATAACGGTATACTCTGTGACAATAAAGTAATCCAGTAAAGTAAAAGAATTAACTGTAACTGAATAAACTATCCCCTCGCCTTTTTAGAGAACAACATTTAAAAGTGAAGCTGTAAAATATACAGGGATTAGCCTCATGGGCCCCTAAGTTTTCATCAAAAAAGTACATTTTTGATGGTCCAAATGTAAACTTATCTAAAAAGAAGTTGAGGCTAGTTGAGGAAACTGGTGGCATCTACTGCCATATGTCCTTAGATGTGTCAAATTCTAGACATTTAAATGTGCAATATGTAAGACCCTTGCATTCAGAAATGAGTGCTGCAATCCAAATAGGGAGTTGGACCTGTAGATGGTATATTAAATAGGTTGAGGCCCTATTTAATATACAATTATATACTATTTTTGAAGTGAAGTGTTTGCCCCCACCCGCCCTTCTGAAAGATTACTGATGATATCTTAGGACTCATAAACAGACGCTAACTCATTTTGTGAATGTTCGGTATTAATTTTTAATACTATCAAGTGCATGAATGTGAATGGACAAACAAAAACAGACATTTTGCACCAGAATAGAAATTGCAAAGAACATGCTGGCTGTAGCATTGTTGTCAGAGAAGCCAGTAGTCATTTTATGATTAAGCACAGTGAATATATTGCATATTTCTAATTTTAACACCTGTTTCTATTCACTCCTAAATTTTTGTTGCTGTTTTATCATAACCCCAACATATCAGTTGCTAGCCAGCAACGAGCACTTACGCTGTTTTTGTGGACTGTTGAACTAAAAGGCGTAAAGGAATCGGGATGTTGTGGAACAGTTAGGTTGTCTTGGTGAAGGCTTGCAGTTTGGGGATAAAATTGAAAAATTTGGCTATAGGAATAACTTTTTGTGGCCATGGGCTACAGGGCTATGGTTAATGTTGAAAAGTACAATTCAGAGACAGAAACATTATCAGCTTCAAAATGCCTTCTTTAATGGAAGACATTTTGACATGTCACAGTAGGAAAGCACTGTCATAAATAATAAAATGATTGATGGCTGAATTCTATGTAGCTGATTTCATTTCACGGTCAATAAAGTGCTCACTAGGACACTTGAACAATGGAGTCATTGTTACGCCCAATGTAATTAGTAACACCTGTACCTTACTTACCACAACAGATAAGAATGTGTGTTGGGAAAAACCCTTTTGGTAAAAAAAAAATTGCTCAGTTCTTCTGTATTGTTAATCATAGTCCCTCATTCGCAGCAGTAGTCATGTGGGGGAAGAGGCCATTTTTAGACCTTAAGCCAACTTTTGATGTTTGGTCTATAAAATATAGAATAAATGAAACTGCTGTGTATTTGAAGCATTTAATAAAACATCATATGTGTGTCATGTCTCAAAATAAATAGAAACAGACCCCATTCCACATCACCTATCATAAACCACTGGGACAGTAGATCTAAATATTTATTCATTGAGCTTCGGTATGTGTCCAGCTTCTGACTTCTAGCAAACTTGGCAACAATTAAAGTGGGCAAACACACTGAACAGGACAGAAAAGCAGTAATAGTTATAACTTTAGTTAAATAAAAGAGCTATATCCTTGTGTTTTAAAAATGAAATAAGTTTATTTTAAAATTAGGAACAATGGTTTGCAGTGGAATGGCCCTACTTTTCAGAAGAGAGCTATTCTACATTATGTTGTGGCATGGGGGTCAAACTTATCAGCAGTTGTAACTGAGCACAGTCAGTATCCCTCTTTGAGATTATTAGTTCATACACTGTTTAGATACGGTTGGAAAATTGCAAATGTGATATTTGTAACTCTAATGTAAGATTTTCTCCATGGTTCTTTACCTCAGGGGTTCGCCATGGCCTTGAAAAGGAGAAGGGCGACATCCCCCTCTAGCAGTGTGAGTGGAGGAGATTTTGAGGATAGCCAGACTTCATCGTTAGTGTCTTCAATTGGGAGAAAGAGGAGAAGGATCTCAAACATTCCAACTGTGGATCCTGTAATTTCTTCTATACAAATTTCAGTCACTGTTTTTCTTTTGACATACTGTCAGAATTCCTTAACAGATTAAGTAGTTGACATGAGAAAGGATGTGGATATTTTTCAGTATTTAATCCCTACCTTGCAGATTGCTGTATGTCATGAGCTGTACAACACAATCAGAGATTACAAGGACGACCAGGGCAGGATGTTGTGTGAGCTGTTCATCAGAGCCCCCAAACGAAGGTGAGGAAAGGGATGAGTAGTTATTAGATAGGCTATGTGCATATGATTACATCCTTTAATATCAGTAATGTAACATAAACTTGAGACAAAAAAAATGTAGAAGTCCACATTTCTTACAGGAATCAACCGGACTATTACCATGTGGTGTCTCAGCCTATTGACATGATGAAGATCCAGCAGAAATTAAAGATGGAGGAGTATGATGATGTAGAACAACTCACAAGTGACTTCCAGCTGTTATTCAACAATGCAAAAACATACTACAAGGTAAAAAAAAAATTGTGACAAGGTACAAAATTGTGTATACATTAGTGGGCAGAAATTATGTCTATGCATGGCTCAAGCTATGACTCTACGTGAATTTGTATTGTTTGTGTCCATGTAGTCTGACAGTCCTGAGTACAGGGCGGCTTGTAAACTGTGGGACCTTTACCTGCGAACCAAAAATGAATTTGTTCAGCGCGGGGAATATGATGAGGATGATGATGATGGATACGATGTGCAAGACAATCCTGGAGGGTCCACTGAGGATGAGGTAACAGTCATACACATTACTGATAAAAACAGATTTATTAAACAATATAATATTCATGAAGAATAGGGAGTGTTGCATTGGATCAAAAAAGTATTGTTGGTGATATGAACATGAAAAATCAGATGCCCTTTAAGTATCGGGCCAGTAGTTAGATAGAAATAAAACAATCACTGTTAAGCTTACTGTTAGGCCTAATGTTCAGGTCAAGGTGTTGATGGGCAGTTAGGCACGTTAGGCCTACCAGTAAGCTGGACAAGCATTGTTTTTGTTTGGTTTCTATCTATGATAATATTCATTTTTAGGCTAGATTCCACTTCGCTTAACTATTGAATCAGTTCACAGTATCTTACTAAGATGCTGTTTTGAAACTTTATACCTACAACACAGGAGAGAAGAGGTGGTTTGGTATATATCATTTGGTGAATATCATTTGAAGAATAAATTTGCATAGTAATGGGTAAATAATTTACTGATTGAATGCAGCTATCATTTGACTGGTGGATTTTCAATACTATTTTGTACTGGCTTATTTCAATTGATTAAAGGTATTCGGTACCAATACCCAGCTTTACTGATTATGCTATTATTGTATGCCTCATTGATTTAAATGGGATGTTATAAAGCGTAGGAGCTGCATGTTACAAGATTTTGTTGGGTGTAGCAAGGACATCATTAAAATGTGAAGCCCCACTGAAAGTGAATATGTCTCTCAAATTACTTTTTTTTACGCCATTTAGATATTTAATTTTTTTTGTGGAAAACAATATATTGTAAATGATATCTAATAGTTATTATTGTGGACTTGTCATAATGGAGTTATTCTTCAGTGTAGTTTGAATGTATAAACAGAATAGTGTACATCATTGAGGATGATACAGTATATAATTATTTTTCCTAAACTTCCTTACCTGACAGAGTGCACCTACCTGCTTGAAAGAGGTCCTCGAACAGCTCCTTGATGCTGTGGTGTCTTACACTGAGCCCACTGGCCGTCTGGTCAGTGAGCTGTTCCAGAAGCTTCCCTCCAAAATGGTATGAGCTCCCTCAATGTGACTTAAGCAGTTACAAATAAAATGAGTGACTTGGCTTTGATGTATAGTTTATCTTTTTCATTTAGCAATACCCAGATTATTATGCCATCATTAAGGAACCAATAGATCTGAAAATCATTGCTCAAAAGATTCAGGTATTACATCACCTCTATTAAATATGCATTTTTCATTATTGCTTACATCATTTTGTTGATAAAATGTCCAATAAATGTATTTTCTTTTAGTTGGGCCACTATAGGAGTGTCATTATGATGGCTAAAGATATAGACTTGCTGGTCAAGAATGCCAAAACTTACAATGAGCCTGGATCTCAAGTGTTTAAGGTGAGTGTTTAATTGGGAATATAATACATGGATATCACTCGGAGTGTTTGAAAAACTGTACATACCTATGGCCTACTCATGTGTTCCAGGATGCAAACACCATCAAAAAGATTTTTGCACAAAAGAAGTCTGAGATGGAACATGGAGAGCCGATCAAGTCCAGCATTCGTATCAGGTAAACAGGAGACAATACTGGGAATGATTTGCAGTAAGTCATGTTGACTTTTGATTTTAACTCTGCCGCTCTTCTTCTTCTTCTGTCCATCTCTGTCAGGAACAGAAGGTCGGCCCAAGGAGACAGACTCTCAGCCATCACCATGGCTCTTCAGTATGAAAGTGATGAGGAGGGGATACTTTCTGGTACGTGTTCACCTCATTATCTTCATCAAACATACGTGCTTCCACTGGGCATTGATGAAGATGCTCTGTACAGTTAGCTGTTACAATTGATGGGTATGTCAATATTGATTCATGTCTTCCTGTGTTTCTCAGGGTCTGTCCACTATGATGAGGGGGAATCTGAGGCAGAGAGTATGACCTCCAACATGGACATGAGTAATCCCATCTTCCAGCTGTATGAGGCTGTGCGAGGTGCCCGGAATAGCCAGGGTCAGCTGATCTCTGAGCCTTTCCTGCAGCTGCCCTCCAGAAAGGACTACCCTGACTACTACCACCAGATCAGTCAACCCATCTGCCTCCATCAGATCAAGTATGACAAGTACTAATCTAACTCTGTGTGTGTTTTCATATGTTTGTGTCCACAAGGGACAGACACATTTAATACTCATTCTGTCTTCATGTTTTTCACCTTTAGCAGTGTCACTACCTGATCTCAGCTCCCATTTAAGAGTTAATTAAAAATGGAAAGCCCATTGTTAAAGTCTATGGAAATGGTATATAGTATTCAGCATTGAGTCAGGGGATAGTTTGGATTATTTGAAGTGGGGTTGTATGAGATGAGATACTCATCAATAGTCAGAGCATTACCTGCACCAACATGGACCCTAAGCAATGAATTGCTGTGGACAGGTTCATCAACAAAAGGTATTTTAGTTACTTAAAAAAGATCCACCTAAAGAAATCAATATTAGTTTAATTTTATGCTATACTTAGAATATTTTCACTGCCCACTTTGCCATCAGACAGCCTTTTCAGATGTGTTGCAGATTGCTGTTATGTAGCCAAATGTCACTCTCTCCATAACAACCAAACTCCATGGGCAAAATCAGTAATTTTACCTCGTAGAACACAGAAGTTGTTGATCTACCACTGCCTTGATCTGGTAGCTTGTTTGTGTTATTGTGTGACATTGGTGAATCCAAACTATCCTTTTAAAATACCAAAGTCACACAATAACACAAATAAACCAACTGATTGAGGCAGTGGCACACCAGCAACTCCTGTGTTCTACAAGGTGAAATGACTAATTTTCCCTGTGGAGTTTCATCAGTTTCGAGAAAGCAATATTTGGCTTGTATAACAGCAGTTTCCTATGTGAAAAGGCTGTCTGTCAGCAAAGTAAAGTGGTGAAAATATTGTAAATATAGTGTACACTTGAACTGACATTCTTTTAGATAGACTTTTTTTAAATGGCTAAAATACATTGTACCTTTTGATGCTGACCCCATCCACAGCAGTTCATTTGCTTAGCTTCTATGCTGGAGCTCCTCTCTGCTTATCCAAACTGTGCATGCCAACCTGCATCTACTGTAGGTAATACACTGATAATATAATAAATAACTGACAGTACATTAAATAATCCAGATTATTCCTTTAATGCTGATTTATGTTAGATAAGTCTATTTCATTTTTAATTTTTGTAAATGTCGATCTTTTTTTCAATCAAGTAAATTTTAGATCACCTTTTGAAATATTTGTATATAAAATATAAATCAGATCTTCTTATCAGCAAGGTTCAGGTGTCTCAGTAGATTATGTGAATTCAGTGTCGGATAACTCATATCAGAAAAGTTAAATATGTTTAGATAAAGTAATTTGAGAGGGAAACACTTTACAATAGTTTTTATTGTTTTAGAAGAAGTTAGTGGCAATAACATAGAAATGTACTTTTTTATAAAAAAAATTCCAAGCAGTAATTTTAGTAAATCAAAACGTTCAAACTCAAATTGGATAGAAACCCATTCTGCTTTAAAGCGATATTCCACCCCAGAATGATAATCCACTCAATATGTACTCACCCCTATGCTGATGTGAGGATGGGTGAAGATCTTCAGGTCACAAAACAATCCTGGAGTTTCAGCAGAAAACAGGGTTGCAGCTAATGGCAGTGAACGGAGACCACGGATAAAATGTAAAAAAAAGAACACAAAACAAACACAAAATGTCTCCATCTTGCTCGTGTGTAAATGCTGTCTTTTGTGGTTAAATTTTGTCGTGGCTCATGGACACTTGGATTACACCACACAAGCAGGATGGAGACATTTTGTTTGTTTTGTGTTCTTTTTTTTTTCTTTTTTTTTTACATTTTATCCGTGGTCTCCGTTCACTGCCATTGGCTGCAACGCTGTTTTCTGCTGAAACTCCAGGATTGTTTTGTGAACTGAAGATCTTCACCCATCCTCACATCAACATAGGGGTGAGTACATATTGAGTGGACTATCATCTAGGCTTGGAATATTTCTTTAATTCATCTTTTTCTAATTTGTTCATCATTGATTTGCCTTATTTTGTTTCACCAACATTCTCTCTTTTTTATTTTCTACCCCTTACGGCATCACACACACTCACTGTACAGTAGAGTATTTCTGTGCCCTCCTTCCCAAATGTGAGAGCCCGTAATTCCCCACAGGAACAAGATGAAGAACAATGAGTATGAGAGTGTTGAGCATGTCGACTCTGATCTGACGCTGATGTTCGAGAACGCCAAACGCTACAATGTTCCTCACTCGTCCATCTACAAGCGTGCACTCAAACTCCAGCACATTCAGCAGGTCAGTCCAATGCATACTTGTGTAGTTGTGGTATTTTTAAGCCATTATTACCATTTGATACATATATTACCTGTTATCTGTCTAGATGAAGAGAAAGGAGCTTTTGCAGAGAGATGATGATGATGGAGACAGCATGCTCTCCTCTGCAACGTCTGACACCAGTAGCACAAAAAGAAAAAGGTTTGCACTTTGTCACATATTACTTGCTCAAATCTGTGTTGTTATCTGCTTTGTTGTTTTGTATGAGTTTTATGTGTATTTTGTTTCCAGTCACAAGAAGAACACAAAGAAAAACCGAATGAAAGTCCTCTTAGCCTCTGTGACTGAGGCGCGAGAAGCTGGTACTGGACGGAGGCTGTGTGACCTCTTCATGGTCAAACCCTCAAAGAAGGACTACCCTGACTACTACAAGGTCATCCTCGAACCAATGGACCTCAGGACCATTGAGCACAACATCCGCTCAGACAAGTACATGACTGAAGATGCAATGGTGGAAGATATGAAGCTGATGTTTCGCAATGCTCGACACTACAATGAAGAAGGCTCCCAGGTAAGATGTTTGGTTTCTGGTTCTTTAGCGTTTCTGAGACCCTCTGAAAAGCACATTTATTTTCTGTTGTCAGAAGACTTCACTTATGAATACTACGATAGTAAGGCTGTACTGAAGGTACAAAAAAGCAAACAAAATCCTCAATTTGAATAAAGTGATTAAATTAGTTAGTCTTTTCAGTTTTGTCAAAATAAATATAATTTATTGTGCTGTTAGACTGCCCCATTAATACAGGTGTGTGACTCCGTTTGTGTTTGGCAAGTGGGAAAGCAAACAGTTTTTTCATGACAGTGAAAACGTTGTTTTTGAAAGACTTAATGCCACCAATAGGAATTGAAGCAGAATTAGACAAAAACATGTAATAAATTTGGTAAATGATTACATCTATCTTTGTTTCAATGAATTTTGACTTTTGGAATTTACAACACCCTGGAGTTATTGGAAATGTTTGGATCACACAGTCCAGGATTAATCATGCATAGCTACCACTGAACTCTAATTATACAAATACTAATACTAATAATATTAGTAGAGCTGCAATTATTATTCACTTAATCAACTCGTTATTTGAAGGGAAATTAGTTGCCAGCTATTTTGGCAATCAGTTTCAATCATTTTTCAAGCAAAAATGTCCAACGTTTGCTGGTTCCAGCTTTTTTAATATAAGGATTTTCTGCTTTTCTTTGTCATTCATGATAATAAATGAATAGTATCTGTTTGGGCTCTGGGTAAGCAGCGTCACAGTTTTTGATATTTTATAGACTAAGCAATTAATTGATTAAGTGTGAAAGCAATTGGCAGATCAGTCAATCAATGATAATGTTAATTTAGAATTTGTATGTCAATGTTATGAAAAAGGCTTTGAACTAGTCTGTACAGACCTTATAGATAGACTAAGGATGAAATCTGAATGTCGACAAAGGTTAGAATTAACTGTGTTCAGGGTCAAAGTGAAATTTGATCTGAGGAACCAGGAGCTCCTCATGATGAACTTCTTTGTCATTTTCCAGGTCTACAATGATGCTGACATCCTAGAGAAGATTATGAAGGACAGACGGAGGGATCTTGGGCCAGCGACAGATGAGGACGACATGATGTCCCCAAAGTTGAAAATAAGTATGTCATTAGTTTCAGTCAAATTGAAGTAAATGTGTGACTTTGTTGCCTGTAAAGCAGTGGGAAGGTTTCCATTAACACACATACATTTCATGTGACTGCAGGAAAGAACAGCATCACTCTGAAGAAGTCAAAGTACTTAACACCCTTGCAGCAGAAGCTGAATGAGCTATATGAAGCCGTCAAGAACTACGTAGATAAGCGGGGCCGTCGCCTCAGCACCATCTTCTTGCGGCTGCCATCTCGCGCCGAGCTGCCTGATTACTACATCGCCATCAAGAAACCGGTGGACATGGAGAAGATCAAGAGCCACATGTTGGCTAATAAGTACCAGGATGTGGACGCACTGGTGGAAGACTTGGTCCTCATGTTCAATAACGCCTGCACTTACAACGAGCCAGAATCTCTGATTTACCGTGATGCCCTCGTGCTGCACAGGGTGCTGTTAGAGACGAGGCGTGACCTGGAGGGAGGAGATGACGCCCACGTACCTGATGTGCCCCGCCTGATCCAGGAACTCATCCGCAGCCTTTTTGTCTCTGTGCTTGGTCACCAAGATGACGAGGGCCGGTGCTACAGTGATTCACTTGCTGAGATTCCTGCCCAAGATCCTGCAAACCCTGAGAAACAACGACTCAATTTTGAGATAATCAGGACTAATGTGGATCGAGGGAGGTATAAGAGGCTGGACGTGTTCCAGGATCATATGTTTGAAGTGCTGGAAAAGGCCCGAAGATTGAATAGGTGAGGTACTGTCAAATCAGTTGTGTAATCAGATTTTTAGTCATTGATGTTGTATGATTATTGTATTAAAAGAAATCAAAAGTTTTCTTACACCGTGTGTTCATTACAGGACAGATTCCGAGATCTTTGAAGATGCTGTGGAGCTGCAGCAGTTCTTCATACGGATCAGAGATGAGCTGTGTAAGAATGGAGAGATCCTGATGTCTCCTGCTCTCAGCTACACCTCCAAACACCTGCACAGTGATGTGGAGAAGGAGAAGAAAGAAAAGCTTCCCAAGGAGTTTGAGGAGGACAAAATCAAGAGGGAAGAGGAAAAAAGGGGTATTCTGTTAAATATATATTCACAGTCATAGTACATAGAAGTTCCATCATGCATTGTCTCAGCATATACTGTGGGATTGTTTTACTGAGCCAGTTGTCAATTTCCAGAAGCTGAGAAGAGAGAGGACTCTGTTGGAGGATCATGGCAGGCCAACCTGCAACGCACATACAGTCAGGACTGCAGCTTCAAAGACAGCATGTACCACGTGGGAGACTATGTATATGTGGAGCCTGCAGAGTCAAACCTCCAGCCTCACATCATCTACATTGAACGCCTTTGGCAAGACGACACTGGTCAGCCTCATTATTAGTATTTTTTGTACGAAAGGCATATTAATATTTTTTGCTAGATTTTTTGTTATGTACAGTACTTTCAATTATTGCTCTAGTTCAGTTAGACATCATTTTTATAGAGGCCAGTTCTAATTCATTCAGTTTTTTTTCCACCTCTGATAAATGCAGGTGAGAAGTGGCTGTATGGTTGCTGGTTCTACAGGCCAAATGAAACATTTCATCTCGCCACAAGGAAGTTCTTGGAGAAGGAAGTTTTTAAGAGTGACTATTACAACAAAGCTCCTGTCAGCAAGATTCTGGGCAAATGTGTTGTCATGTTTGTAAAGGTAAATGCTATACTTTTCCTATATGTTTGTTAGATATAAGCTTAAAGTATAAATGTTTTTGAACATAGGCTCTTTGTGTTTTGACCAAACATTTATGGTGCGTGGGATTTCAGGAGTATTTCAAACTTCACCCAGAGGGCTTCAGAGCAGAGGATGTCTATGTCTGTGAGTCGCGTTACTCTGCTAAGTCCAAGTCCTTCAAGAAGATCAAGATGTGGGCCATGCCCCTGAGCTCTGTTCGGTTCCTTCCCAGAGAGGTACCTCTGCCTGTTGTTCGCGTGGCGTCCATGTTTGCCCCCAAACAAGAGGAGAAACCACCAGAAGTGACTGAGGAAACCAAAATGGTAGATGTTATTGTAGACAAGGTAAATGCCAGTTTGTTTGTTTTTCCTTAAAAAAATGACAAAGTACACGTAAAATAACACAGACTAATGTCAGAAAAACTATTTGTGTCTGCAGGAGAGAGAAGATGTTACAATGGATATGACCAATGGGGAGCCAGGGTGTCAGTACTATGAGCAGCTCTGCTACAACAACCTGTGGCTGAAAGTGGGAGACTGTGTTTACATTGCTTCACATGGGCTAGTTCGCCACCGAGTGGGCAGGTAGAGTAAATACATGTATATGCTTTACACTACATGCATTTGAATTGTTGTGTATGCTCTGTAGTGGATGAAAACATTTAGTTTAAACTTGACAACTGTTGATGTTTTGTTTATTTTCTGTAAGATTTTTTTAAATTAAAAACAAACTTGCTAATTAATGCAAAGGGCTTCAGTTCTTTCTTTTCAACTGACCATGGGATACACGTCACCTCCTTCCTGTCAATCATGGCCACAGGACATCTTTTAATGTGGTATGGTTGGGAAATGTGGAACACAAGGAGCTCGATGGCATGGTTGTACGTTTGCAAATGTACAAAAGTTCTCTGATTTCTGATCTGTCTAATGCAGCTGATTTGGTTTAAATACTTCGAACAGGATTGAGAAAATGTGGATGCGAGATGGAGCAGGCTACTTCTTTGGTCCAATCTTCATCCATCCAGAGGAAACAGAGCATGAGCCCACTAAGATGTTCTACAAGAAGGAAGTGTTCCTCAGCAACCTCGAAGAGACTTGTCCCATGACCTGCATCATAGGTATCCTCCACACTGTGCTTTAGGGTGAACTGAATATGAAAAAACTTTGTTCTCTCAAATGCTGCAGTGCATAAAGTTCAATGTATGTAGCTGATCAAAATAATTCAATGCATTCACTGAGTGAGTGTTCTTGTTTCAAAGGGAAGTGTATAGTGTCGTCCTTCAAAGACTACCTGTCATGTCGTCCAACTGAAGTGCCTGAAGAGAATGTCCTGCTCTGTGAGAGCCGCTACATTGAGAGTGAGAAGCTGATGAAGAAGTTCAAGGGTCTCAAGCGCTTTTCACTCTCTGGGAAGGTGGTGGAGGATGAAATCTACTATTTTAGGTGAAAACCTTTACAAGCTTTAAATGAAGTGTTAATGTCACTGTTGGCAGTGGAACAGGAAAGACAAAAAACTTGAGCTACGAACTACAAAGTTAAAGTACTGATCCTAAATATAGAAACGTTTTATCCTTCCTTGTAGGTTAATCTTTGATTGTGTTGCTTTGCGATTATTAATGCCTGTGATAGGAATAACTTAATGATAATGACAGGAGTATGACAGCCAGTTCTTTCTAACTGAAGGGTTTATTTGCAAAAGGTGGATAAATTGTGTATTTTTTGATTGTCCTATACAGGAAGCTCATAGTGCCCCAGAAGGAGCCATCCCCTCTGTTGGACAGGAAAATTGAGGAACTGGAGGCCAAGTTTGCTGATATGACAGATGAGGAGCTAGAGGATCTTGGGGATGATGATGGCGACCTCGGGGATCAGTCTCTTCCTCAGATGCAGTCTTCCATGTCAAGTGACATGGATATCATGCCTTACACTCCTCCACAGGTGAGGACGGAAGTATTTAATTTAATGTAATAATTATTTGGCTTATAGCATTTTTGTGAATACTTGTCCTGTATTTGGTTGCCAGTCCACACCAAAATCCATAAAGGGTCTTTCAAAGAAGGAGGGCTCGAAGCGGAAGATCAACATGAGCGGCTACATCCTGTTCAGCAGCGAGATGCGAGCGGTCATCAAAGCCCAGCACCCAGACTTCTCTTTTGGGGAGCTCAGCCGCCTCGTTGGCACAGAATGGAGGAACCTGGAGAGCACCAAGAAAGCAGAATATGAAGGCAAGTGGAACTTATTTAAATTCTGCTCTTAATCCAAATGTTTGTTTCAAAAATCATGAACCATGTCAAGCTAACATGATACGCTCTTCTCTTTTGTGACTGCAGAGCGAGCAGCTAAAGTGGCAGAGCAGCAGGAGCGTGACAGGGCCCACTATCAGACATCCCCTAGAGCAGGTACCCCAGTAGGGGCACTGATGGGGGTGGTGCCTCCCCCAATCCCCATGGGGATGCTAAATCCCAGCATGACGCCTGTGTCAGGTAACCCCTCGTAGATGCAGATGGATCCCCAGTGTACACTAGAAGGCTGGAATAAGAAGCTGAACTGCTAGATGTGTTCTCATTTTTCCAGTCTCCTAATCACACCCATGTCAGCATGTTTGTGATGTTGCAAAGTCATGATTTAATTTCATGTTGCCTCTAAAATCATTTGAAAAGCCCAGACCTTGATGTTGTACAATACTTTGTATGTACTGGCACTGAAAGTACAGTGCAGCAAATGTATGTACTTTATTCTTAAACTAGTGATGTGTGGACTGAATTAATCTGAATCCAAATGCAGATTAATGGTTGTAACTGCGGTCCACGCATCACTATCTTCCACCATCACATCATGGTGGACTCAAAATGTCTGTATTTGAATGCAGAACATGAAGTGGAAAGGTTACTGTACACTATTTGAGGATGGGACTTAAAAATGAATTAGTGCTTGTCAGTAGTGCATGTGCACCAATTTGTTTCATGGTTAATTTTTCATTTGTGTGTCCATTGTTTCCATTCATGTCCATCATAATGATGTGGTTATTATATGAAAGCATATATATTTCCATACTTCTGCATGCTTGGTAGTGAAGTAGTTGATGCATGTTTGACTGATGCATGTTGCTGTCTTGTGCTACTACTGTTCCTTCCTAACAAGGTATGATGGGTGCATATAGGCCAGCTATGATGCCCCTGCGGGGCCATGTTGCAGGCATGGTTAGTATGACTGGCATACCACCACATCACATGGGGGTGCCTGTCTTTCCCCACCATCTCTCTCCCGTTATGCCTGGATTTCCTGGAATGCCACACTTTGGTAAGAGTGCTGTCATAGCCACCCCACCTGCCATGCAGTTGCTTCCTGTCTACCAATCTGTCTCGCTGGAGGGGCTACCTGTACCAATAGGCTGAGGTCCTTGAGTGAGCAAATAGCCTCAACTGGGGCTTGGTTTTTTTGTCCTGCTCATTAGCAGTAGGCTTCTTGGTAATGTGTCAATGAGAGAAATTCAGAGTCTCCAATTAGCAAAAAAGTGTAAACCTGATATTTTAATTAATATAATCATAATTGGCATTCTTAAGTGTTCTAATGTGATTGAAATTCAGTAGTATTGGTAATATAAACCTATATCAAGTGTCCCACTGCACTTTTTGATGGTTTCTTGATGTTGAATATCCCTACAGGTGTCAGTGGCATGGGAGGTGGACCTGGAGCAGGAAACATTCACGGGTCCCAGGTAATCAATAAGGCTCTGTAAGAAAGGAGTCATTGTAAACCATTGTACAGTATTTACACTGTGCATTGTGGCATATTGAATAGTGCTGCTGTCCATTCTTTTCTTGATTAATTGATTCGTTATCTGATCAGTGAACTGTTGATCGGTGTTTCCCAAAGCCCAAAATGATGTCCTCAAATGTCTTTTTCTGTCTACAACCCAAATATACTCATTTTATTGTCAGAGGGGTAAAGAACTGACTTTTTTCCTTAAAAAAGTACTCAAAAGGATGAATTTTCAAAATAGTTGGCGATTAATTTAATAATTAATTGTTGCAGCTTTAGTATCCAATATTATATTTGTTTAAGTATGATATCATGTATAATAGTAACACATGTTCTTTTGTCGCTACCAAACAGTGAATTTCTGACATTTTTCTCATATATCACTATAATATTGGAGGGTAGTGACTGTCTTTTTAGATAATGGGGAAATTGTATTATCTGCCAGTCCTGGGTGCACGGCAGAATGTTTATAAAACATCAAGATCAACACACCCAGCCTGGTGTTACTGACCTTCATTACTAGTTTACCACTGTCAATGTCACAGACAGGGCATGCAAGGCAATAATCCACACAGGTAATCCGCAACAAGGGCAACAATGTTAACATCATTTCAGTACCAAGGAGAGCTCTCACCATGGATTTCATTAATAAACAGGCTAAAACATTTGGATGAAAAAAATGTGAGATCAAAGTCATAAATTGGAGTGTTTTTTAGCATATATTTGTGGCTTTAATTTTAGAGACTATCCAAGATTTTCTTTCTTTGTAAATTTGTTTTTTCTTGTAGAGTTTTTTCTTGAAATATCACCATGCAACTTGTACAACAGACTCATTTATATCAAACTAAATCAATGATAAAATAAACATAATCTGATATAAACATAAACAAAGAGGGCAAGTAGGGTGTGATCTTATGGAATCCTTTATGGGGCACCTTTGTGAGTCTGGGCCCTGGGTCGGCTGGCCCCACTTACCCCCCATAAAACCTGCTATTGCTTGAATGGCAAAACCTTGTGCCTAAAGCCCTTATCAACAGATTATGTACACTACAGCCACTGTTTGACATGTGTGACATTTGGACACAGTGCCAAGCTGGGGCTTTAATTAGATGAAAATATTAATGAAGACAAAATGCTGTGTGAATTGCAGTCTGATTCAGAGAAATAATAGAGTTCATTTTCATTTTATTAGATGGGTTTGATGGGTTCAGGGCAGCAGGCTCCACCACCATACCCAGGACAAAGCCAGATAGGACAACCAGCGCTCCAGCAGCCGTCTACCCCGGTGTTTGTGTCCCCACCAGCCAAGTCTCAGCGGCTGCTCCACTCTGAGGCATACCTGAGATACATAGAGGGCCTTACTGCAGAGTCCTCTACCATAAGCAAGTGGGATCAGACTCTCTCAGGTTAATCTTGTTTTTGATTTCCACTGATTAAAATCTACATAGAATAACGATCACACTGGCTAACACAGCTTTTGAGATATGTGTTTATGGGTCTTGCTTGTCCCACTTAATCAGTGACCCCTGATTTGAGTATTAATTCATAAAAGACGCTTTCATTTTTTTCAATGGTCCTCTTAGGTTGCAAGACACATGCACTGAAATATGTTTAGACATAAATTAAAACCTTTAAAAGACTGGCATCTATCAACATCATATTCACTAATTGTAATTAACAGATTAATGTAAAATGGAAATCCCAAGCATGTGATGTTTTACTTGTGCACTTTCAGTTCAAAAACAAGATGTGCGCCTGACAAAAGAGCAAGAGAGCAGACTACCGTCCCACTGGCTGAAGAGTAAGGGGGCCCACAAGACGATGGCAGATGCACTTTGGCGTATCCGTGACCTGATGCTGCGAGACACCCTAAACATCCGTCAGTCGCATAACCTGTAGCATGCTCGTATAATTCTGAGCCTCTGTTCCCTCTGTGCCTGTGAGACAGGAAGAGGATTAAGCTCACTAAAAGTGTTCACTTTGTGTTGTCATTTAAAAAATGTGTTTGTAGTTATAAAAGCTTTCTGTGTTGAAGCTGTTTTTTCTGTTTTACATTTCAGATAAACTGTTCTAAGTGCTTTATTGTTAAAAACTGTCATTCTGTGATGATTGCCTTCATTCTTTCACGATTAAATTGTGAAGAGTTCAACTTGGCTGTAATTTATTTACTTAGCAGGACCTACTGCATGTTGATGTTTGAGATACATCACTGGAACTGTAAAATGCAATATCTGTCATTTGTAAAGGAAGATCACATGGCTGTGAGTTAAAGGATGAGTATGTAAAATTTAGTGGCATTCAGTGACAAGCTTGTACATTGCAATCAACTGGAATGCCACTGGTCTTATCCTCCCCTGCCAAGCATGTAGAAGAATCTGGAGCGGTCTTGAAACTTGTGAAAAACAGGAAAGTCTGGTGCAGAATGGCAGACTTCATGGAAGAGGTCCTGTGCCATCCATAGATATGAAACATTCATTCTCAGACTCAAGTGCTCCAACTACAATGCTCAAGCTCCCTCTAGTGGTACAAAGGAAATTCCTCAAATTAAAAAATGAAATAAATAAATTTAAAAACATATAATCATGATATTACAAATTTTTCAGTAAAAATACTTAAACTATTCGAGTTTTGTCTTTCCTGTAATATTTTTGTTCCAACATCAGCCTGCCAAGGAGTCATGTTCAGGCTCATAGTGCACACATTCGTCATCTATGATTAGTTACGAGCTAAACAGTGATGGCAGTAAGTCACTGCCTTACTGTGAAGACAGTGCGGCTGACAACAATCTGAACTGCTAGATGTGTTCTCATTTTTCCAGTCTCCTAATCACACCCATGTCAGCATGATGTGATGTGATGGAGATTATTAATAACCTTCACTTCAGCGATAATTCGATGTAAACTTTGCTGACTTGTGGTGCTGTACTTGACAGAGACCGAGGAAGGGGCGTGTCTTATAGCCTTCGCCTGACATCTGCGCTTGCGCAGTACACTGACCGCGCAGTTCCTTTTGCTCCAGACGTTTGAAAGCTGGCAGAGTGAGCACGTCTGAACGGTTTGTAGTGCCTCCCCATCCCATCCTGACTGAAATTTACTGGAACGGTAAGACATCGCAATGCTTCAACAGTTATCATATCCAGTAATGTGATATTAAGCACTGTGACTGGGGTCATAGTGTTATATCTTGCGAGCGAATGCGTTATGCTCGGAATTTAACGCTAGCTAACTTTATGGTTAGCACATAACGCATTAGCAAGCTAACGCTAACATTAGCAGGGTGACTTGGAGCGGACCGGCTGCTGGATCAGTCTATTCACTGGAACTGAGTTATTGCTTTCCATGCCGCTGTGGATGTTATTGTACGTTATGTTGCTAGTTCAGTGGAGTAAGGGGTAACTTCTGTTGAATATAACTTTATGTAAGAGCAAGTTCATGTTGACATCCTGAACACCATGTGCTAATGTTTGAGCTCGCTAAAGACCAGACAACATTTCTACTGCTAGCTTAGATGTTAGACTGCATAAACCGATGTGGAGTCAGCGGGGCCAACTAAGCTAATGCAAGATTGAGGCGTTTTAGCCGTGCTGGCTAGGTTAGCTGCTAGCAAGCTAATGTCAGACTGAATGCATGAATGACTGAATGACTGAAACTAGACGCGGATCAGTAAACTTAAAGCTAGCATGTAGTATCCAACGTCACTTTGACTTGTTAGATGGAGCTTTTAAACTCTAAGAGGTTTTAATCACAACACGGATTATTTTAGCCTGTAAACTTAGCGCATGAGCTAACTTTTAAGTAATGTGCTCTTTCATGAACCAATCCGCACGATTTAATAAC
>JAJHUR010085196.1:0-22263 GCA_027495735.1 Lutjanus campechanus | reverse complement strand
GATTAAATTGTGAAGAGTTCAACTTGGCTGTAATTTATTTACTTAGCAGGACCTACTGCATGTTGATGTTTGAGATACATCACTGGAACTGTAAAATGCAATATCTGTCATTTGTAAAGGAAGATCACATGGCTGTGAGTTAAAGGATGAGTATGTAAAATTTAGTGGCATCCAGTGACAAGCTTGTATATTGCAATCAACTGGAATGCCACTTGTCTTATCCTCCCCTGCCAAGCATGTAGAAGAATCTGGAGCGGTCTTGAAACTTGTGAAAAACAGGAAAGTCTGGTGCAGAATGGCAGACTTCATGGAAGAGGTCCTGTGCCATCCATAGATATGAAACATTCATTCTCAGACTCAAGTGCTCCAACTACAATGCTCAAGCTCCCTCTAGTGGTACAAAGGAAATTCCTCAAATTAAAAAATGAAATAAATAAATTTAAAAACATATAATCATGATATTACAAATTTTTCAGTAAAAATACTTAAACTATTCGAGTTTTGTCTTTCCTGTAATATTTTTGTTCCGACATCAGCCTGCCAAGGAGTCATGTTCAGGCTCATAGTGCACACATTCGTCATCTATGATTAGTTAGGAGCTAAACAGTGATGGCAGTAAGTCGCTGCCTTACTGTGAAGACAGTGCGGCTGACAACAATCAACAATGAATAAACCTGACCCCTGTGTGAACTTTCCTGAGCTGAATAGTTACTGTACTTCACTGTACTTTAGCATCAGTCATAATGATGCTACGTAGAGAGCCTAATATTTTCTGAAGTAGTACACAGTGTAAAAAGTTTGAGAAACACTGTTCTTAGATAACGAAAACAATGTTCCTATTTCCAGGTGATGATACACTAAACATAATTAATAATATTATATCCAATTGAAGTCCAAGTACAGCACATGGAGTGGAGATTATTAATAACCTTCACTTGAGCGATAATTCGGTGTAAACTTTGCTGACTTGTGGTGCTGTACTTGACAGAGACCGAGGAAGGGGCGTGTCTTATAGCCTTCGCCTGACATCTGCGCTTGCGCAGTACACTGACCGCGCAGTTCCTTTTGCTCCAGACGTTTGAAAGCTGGCAGAGTGAGCACGTCTGAACGGTTTGTAGTGCCTCCCCATCCCATCCTGACTGAAATTTACTGGAACGGTAAGACATCGCAATGCTTCAACAGTTATCATATCCAGTAATGTGATATTAAGCACTGTGACTGGGGTCATAGTGTTATATCTTGCGAGCGAATGCGTTATGCTCGGAATTTAACGCTAGCTAACTTTATGGTTAGCACATAACGCATTAGCAAGCTAACGCTAACATTAGCAGGGTGACTTGGAGCGGACCGGCTGCTGGATCAGTCTATTCACTGGAACTGAGTTATTGCTTTCCATGCCGCTGTGGATGTTATTGTACGTTATGTTGCTAGTTCAGTGGAGTAAGGGGTAACTTCTGTTGAATATAACTTTATGTAAGAGCAAGTTCATGTTGACATCCTGAACACCATGTGCTAATGTTTGAGCTCGCTAAAGACCAGACAACATTTCTACTGCTAGCTTAGATGTTAGACTGCATAAACCGATGTGGAGTCAGCGGGGCCAACTAAGCTAATGCAAGATTGAGGCGTTTTAGCCGTGCTGGCTAGGTTAGCTGCTAGCAAGCTAATGTCAGACTGAATGCATGAATGACTGAATGACTGAAACTAGACGCGGATCAGTAAACTTAAAGCTAGCATGTAGTATCCAACGTCACTTTGACTTGTTAGATGGAGCTTTTAAACTCTAAGAGGTTTTAATCACAACACGGATTATTTTAGCCTGTAAACTTAGCGCATGAGCTAACTTTTAAGTAATGTGCTCTTTCATGAACCAATCCGCACGATTTAATAACACATGGCTCAGATGTACAGGGTTACTCAGCATTTAGATAAAGTTCATGTTGTAAGGAAATTAACTTCTGGAACACATTGCTGCCGGACACTGGTTTAATGTTATCCCTTCATTCATTCAGTCACTGCTTTTCTCTTCCTTAGTTACAAGCATGGAACTCAATGATACTAATCTACAAACCCTCACCGAGTTCCTCAGGAAAACACTGGACCCAGACCCAACAGTCAGACGTCCAGGTAATACAACTTGGTTACATAACATTAAGTTGCATATCTTAGTAAAGTTTCTAAAGAGAATGTTCTCATTGACCTATTTATGTTTAAGTTTTTTACTTGATTGTGTAATCTGCTTTGCAACACCTGCTTTTCTATTTATGTCGTTTTTTTCTTAGCCGAAAAGTTTTTGGAGTCTGTGGAAGGAAACCAGAACTACCCCTTATTACTACTCACTTTGCTGGAGAAGTCCCAAGACAACGTGATTCGTGTCTGCGCTGCTGTTACATTCAAGAACTACATCAAAAGAAACTGGCGTATTGTGAGTCTCACAAAGTAACACCAAGTTTATATACTGTTCACTCTGCTCATTCCTAGTATCTCCGATATATTATAATGTATATAAAGCAACATTTATTACCAAATGTGAAGAGAGTCGCTGGCTATGTTAACATGCACACTAATGTTATTCTGAATATGACAGTATTCTAAATTTGGTACAGGTCCCGTAAACAGTATATTCCATTTGGATATTCCTAATTAGGCTTTATTCTGAAAGTAGCATTTTCCAATTAAGATGTGAGATATGCCAATATTATTCAGGGTTTAGGAGGATTCTAAAAAGAACACACTTACTTTTAAACATTATGTAAGACTTAAAAGATTACTTGTATATATTGGGTGTGGCCGTAGGACAAATTTAATACATTAATGTTTCTTTTTTTTAATTCAACCTTTATTTACTTCTCAGGGATACAATGAGGGGTGGCCCACATTTTCAGTGCTGCCAAGATTACATTAGGCAGCAAAAGCAGAAATACAATAAAAACAAAACAGGAAATAAACAGAAAGATAATAAAAAATAAGACGGACAATAAGAACTCAACAATTGGTTAAGATAATTCCTAGTTAAATCATGTACATGTAAAAACATTAAGATTTCTAAGTGTGTTTTTCAACCTCCCAAAGTTATCAGGGACTCAAGATTTAAAGTGCATTGTAAGTTATTCCATGAGTCAGGAGCACAAAACCTAAAAGCAGTCTTTCCACACTAAGAATTGACACAAGAAACATGAAGTGTAGTCCAGTCCTGAGAGCTGGTTTGATAACTGGAGCATGCACAGCTGCATGTAAACAGGAATATTAGTGGAATATTAATTTGCTCTAGTCATGTAAACAGCTTAGTAGGAATATTCTCTTTTTTGGAATATGAGCAAAAATACTCTTGATATTTTGTGCATATATAAACATAGTCATTGTTGTATAAGACTTACTGGCCTGTGTACTGAGTTGACTGTCCTGTTTTTATGATTTTCTCAAAGGTTGAAGATGAACCAAACAAAGTCTCCGATCCAGACCGGACAGCGATCAAAGCAAACATAGTAAATTTGATGTTAAGCAGCCCAGAACAGATTCAGAAACAGGTACATCCTCACATGTCACTGTACCTTAAAGGGTCTGATTTTTAAAGTGTATAGAAAGATGCTGAACCAAGCCCTTGTTTATCTTGGACTTTTCTTCAGTTGAGTGATGCCATCAGCATCATAGGAAGAGAAGATTTCCCTCAAAAATGGCCCGACCTGCTCACTGAGATGGTGACCCGCTTCAGAAGTGGAGACTTCCACATCATCAATGGAGTGCTTCGTACCGCACATTCCCTCTTCAAGAGGTAGAGCTCACGTTTTAATGGTTAAAAATGTTTTTGTGAGTAACTTCAAAAAGAAACTGTGAAATCTTTTCTGTCCCTCTTTATGTTTTTTCAAGGTACCGCCATGAGTTCAAGTCAAATGAGCTTTGGTCAGAGATCAAACTCGTACTGGACACATTTGCCCTACCTCTGACAGAGCTGTTTAAGGTTCGTAAAAACTTGCAGTTCAGTTACCACAACACTTACAAGTAAACCACTTGTTATATAACCTATGTGACCTACTTATGATGACATTCCAATAGAAGAAGTATTTTAAGTTTATTTTTATCTCTTTCTTGCTGTAGGCCACCATTGAGTTGTGTCAGACTCATGCTACAGACGTCAATGCCTTGAAGGTCCTCTTCTCTTCCCTCACACTCATCTCCAAGCTGTTCTACAGTCTTAACTTCCAGGTCAGTTCAAAGTTCTTCATCTTTAGGGCTTTGCTGTTTTGGATAGTTGCATTGTCTCTTTCACAGTTCAGACCTGGTGGCACATATTGCTTTAGATATCTTTGAAGTTGCACGCCAAATCAGTGTTGGTAGGGTTGTCACAATATCAGATTTTGATTACACAATTATTGTGGCCAAAAGAATTCATTGCCAGCGCCTCTGGTTGTCATGTATGCAACAACACATTTATTAATAGATACAGTACATTTGTTGGGTGTGTACAGTTTGTGTGCATCTTGTACCAGCTGTAGTGTAAAGTCTGCTATATCGAGGGCCTATGAACTATTACTAAAATATTTCATTTATTTCAAAGTAGCTTTTATGATTGACAAGCTTTCTTGTCTTTAACACGTGTGTAGCTAAACAGTAGAAGTGTTGAGGGTTGTTTTGGCTCTTCTATGCTGTAAAAGTCTAAATCAATTGCCATCTGGGACATTAAATGATATAAAAAAATATTGTATAATTATAGATGTTTAAGCGCTGGAGTTGATTGACTGAGTTGAACTAAAGAGCCAATTATTTCTTGGCCTTGAAGAAATAAGTTAAAATCAGTAATAAAAAGCACCCAAAAGGGGTTTTAAATTTTCTAAAACTTTTAATTAAAGCGATATTCCACTTTGCAAGATTAACCCACTCAGTATATACTCACCACCATGTCGATGTGATGGTGGATGAAAATCTTCAATTTCCAAAACAGTCCTGGAGTTTTAGGAGAAACAGGGTAGCAGCCTCATCCAGTACAATGGCAGTGAATGATAACCACGGATAAAACGTTAAAAATAGCACACAAAACAAACACAAAACATCTCCATCCTGCTTGTGTGGTGTAATCCAAGTGTCTGCAAGCTGTGACGTTAAAAATTAACTGCAAAAAACGCCATTTACGCCATGTTTTTAGCTGAAATATCAGCTGTAGCATGTAGCCGGTAAGATGTAAACATGGACTTCGGCATGTACGGCCATTAGGATATATACGAAGTCTCGCGAGATCGACGCCATGTTTACATCCTACCGGCTACATGCTACAGCTGATATTTCAGCTAAAAACATGGCGTAAATGGCGTCTTTTGCAGTTAATTTTTAATGTCGCCGCTCGCGGACACTTGGATTACACCACACAAGCAGGATGGAGACATTTTGTGTTTGTTTTGTGTGCTATTTTTAACGTTTTATCCGTGGTCATCATTCACTGCCATTGTACTGGATGAGGCTGCTGCCCTGTTTTCTGCTGAAACTCCAGGATTGTTTTGTGAACTGAAGATCTGGACCTATCATCACATCGGCATAATGGTGAGTACATACTGAGTAGGTTATCATGGAAAGTGTAGTATCCTTTTAACATGTTTGTTTTCATTTATTATTTTGAATTGGAAATTGATGCAGTCAAATACTCCATTAATAAAAATGTAATACATTTGTAAGTATTGCAAGTAGAGCCTGGCCAATGTTGGATTTTTGGGCCGATACTGATATTGGGAGTAAAAATTTTATATATCCGCTGATGTTCTTCAATTTACATATAGAAAATCCAAAATGATATCAGGGCACTGGAATAGTAAAATGTCACAGGTATTATTGATAATTACAAATAACTAAATAAACAAACCACAAGTAGAACAAATTGAATTTAGAAAAAGGGTCAAATATAAAATTTTCATCATGTTCAATGGAAAAATTTTGGACAACATACAAGCTGATACTGACATAGACCTGTGCCAGGCCCAATGATGTCGATAGACGGGTATATCTGTCTGGCTTGAATTGCAAGGCAATCTAGCACTGCCACTACCACTGAAGTGTATAATGTATTTGCCCCATGTAGAGGTCAAGTTAGTGTTTGTTTTAGGAATTTATATACACTTTGGTCATTTCTACACAGGACCTTCCAGAGTTTTTTGAAGACAACATGGAAACCTGGATGACCAATTTCCACGGCTTGCTGACTTTGGATAATAAACTTCTTCAAACAGATGTGAGTTTTTCCCTTTTTGCTACACTTTTTAAACACTGCTGTACTATAAAGTGTTAAACAATTGTGTGTTTGGATCTTTTATGATATCTCTATAGGATGAGGAGGAAGCCGGTCTTCTGGAGCTGCTGAAGTCTCAGATCTGTGACAACGCTGCTCTTTACGCTCAGAAGTACGATGAAGAATTCCAGCCCTATCTGCCACGCTTCGTCACTGCTATCTGGAACCTTTTAGTTTCTACTGGCCAGGAAGTCAAATATGACTTGGTGAGAGTTCTGATCCCTGACTGTGTGGCCATGTTCTTTCTGAAGTTCACTTTCCCTGCTGTGCTAACAATACACCTCGTCTTTGTTGCAGCTGGTAAGCAATGCTATCCAGTTCTTGGCATCAGTCTGTGAAAGGCCGCACTACAAGCATCTATTTGAGGACCAGAATACACTCACTAGCATTTGTGAGAAGGTCATTGTGCCCAACATGGAGTTCAGAAGTAAGTAAAAGCTTTGTTCCCAGCGTCATCAGATTGCATCTAGAAATGTTATCAGTAATTAACTGATCCAGCACTCTGCCTGCTTGGACACATGAACAAACATGTAGGACAGCTTTTCCTAAACCTTTCTCTACTGAGGCCCCTCATTTGTAAGGTGTTTTTAAAAATACTATGGCAACTGTAAAATATAAAGTTATGAATATAGTTAATTAATTAATGAATGCAATAATGGTTGCATCAGAAATAATATATATTTTATGAATAGCCTTTTATTTTTTAAGGAGGAATCTGTAATGGCTACATGTTACTCCTTTTACATTTTTTTTTCTACTAACCTCCAACTTGCTTTCCCCATTTTGAAAATCATGGTTGTAGGCCACTTGTATAATGTGTGATACTGATCACATTGCCTGTAATGCCTGATTAGGTGCAGATGAGGAGGCCTTTGAAGATAACTCTGAGGAATACATCCGGAGGGACCTTGAAGGATCTGGTAAAGATTTTGATTGATTGACTCCTCTCCTAATGTAAATTATTGACATAAATGTATGAAAGAAAGCAATTCGGCCTCACGTTTTGAGTTTGACTGTTGTTTGGGAAATGACTCTTATAGCATTTTCAGATAAATGGAATTCCATATGCACAATTATTTAGTCAGTTGGCTGGTTAGTTTGAATACTTGCAGCCAAAGTTTCAACAGGTTTTCACGCACGGCTTAGCCAATAAAGGACAGTTATCAAAAGTATGCCAGTAATAAGTACGTGTCCATTTTCCTGTCCTTCCTCAGACATCGACACCCGTCGTAGGGCGGCATGTGACTTGGTAAGAGGCCTTTGCAAGTTTTTCGAGGGCCCCGTCACAGCAATCTTCTCTGGCTATGTGAACTCTATGCTGTCAGAGTATGCCAAGAATCCTGGAGAGAACTGGAAACACAAAGATGCTGCCATCTATTTGGTCACATCACTGGCGTCTAAAGCGCAGACACAGAAGGTATTGTAGACTTTAATTTTCAGAGGATTATTGAATATTTAACTGCAAATGGAGAGAACATTCATTAACTGTGTCTGATCAATATAAATAGAATAGTTTGCTCATTCCCTACGTCGTCATCTTTTTTTCCACCAGCATGGAATAACACAAGCCAATGAGATGGTGAATCTGAATGAATTCTTTGTGAACCACATTCTCTCAGACTTAAAATCCCCCAATGGTAAGATTACTCTTACAGCTGATACGATGCTGTACAATTATGAAATGTACGTATGTATGTGTTATAACAGCTGGCTTGCTTTAGGTTTAGCTTTGTATTAATTTTTAGCCATTAGTTGACAAACATTAGCAATTTATAACAGTTTTTTTTTAACTGTATTACCCAATTGTGTTATCATTCTGCAATTTGCAACAGGATCAGTGAACTGATGAAATGCCCAAATTTATTAATTCATGCACCTTAATTAACATCAAACATCGTCATTTTAGTTAATGAGTTCCCAGTGCTGAAGGCCGATGCCATCAAGTACGTCATGATCTTCAGAAGCCAGGTATGAACTGTTACTTTCTTGACAACTTGTTCTAAAGGCAATCTGAATGCATTACAGAGGAACTCTTCTGTCATTTTCTTTCAGCTTCCAAAAGAGCATCTGCTGCAGGCAATTCCTCTACTGATAAGTCACCTGCAGGCAGAGAGCACAGTGGAGCACACTTATGCTGCCCATGCTTTGGAGAGGCTGTTTACTATGAGAGGCCCCAGCAACACCACACTGTGAGTATCAAGCAGGATAATGATATATAGAGATATTTTAATGAACCAATACAGTTTCTGAGTATTTCTCACTTTTTTTTCTTCCAAATGCATTAAAGTGAGCAGTAATTGTACAGTGTATTATTAGAATACAACAGGGCAAAAGTCTCTCTTCTGACTGGTTTCATATTGGGTTAAATCATGTTGGAATGACTATAGATTAAACAATATGTGCTCTTTTAAACACTAAAATATTAGTGGTGCTGGACAAGCTGTTCATCTAAACCACATTAGGTAAAGGAGAACATTTACTAAATATGTAATATTTACTATGATGTGTGAAGAAATTACCTATGCCTAATACTAGAAAGATTGCTCTTTCATTTACCTTTTCTCCAGGGACCTTTTCTCATCCGTTCAGCCACAGCATTTAAATAATACCAGTTCTATTCATTTCACAACAACTGAGGTGAAACAAAAAGACAAAGTGAGGCTGTCGGCTCAGACCAGAGTTTATACTAAACTTTTACTGCCAATATGTCCATTAATATTCAGGAATTCAGGCCATGTAGAACAACCACAGGACATATGTTTTTAATCACCATATAATAATATGGGTGTAGTGCTGTTTGTTGCAGCAATATGCACAGCGAGCAGCAAACTTAAATATTGAATAGACACTAATTATGAATAGAAAATAATCACAAGTAACTCAATTAGATTTTTGTTAAATATGCCATTTTTATTTTATATATGTCAGATGGTCTGTTTGGCATATTTCCCACCAGACATTTTGGCTGTTGGTATTCCAATCTGCTGGAGAGCTACACATTATTGCCAGCAAAAAAGACTGTTAATATAAACCCTGGGTTAGATGTTTTCATCCATCTGAATAGCCACTAACCAACTGTTCTCCATGCATGTGTTTCAGTATCACTCCTGTAGAGATGGCACCTTTTACTGAGCAGCTGCTCAACAACTTGTTCAAAGCACTGGCTCTTCCTGGTTCTGCAGAAAATGAATACATCATGAAAGGTAGACCTGACTTTCCTCTGTCATCTTAATGTTCCTCAGTCACTGTCAGACCAACTTCAGGGTTATTTTAAGTAGCCTCATCATGTCTTTGTTTTGTTTTCTTTCTTTCTTCTTTTAATTTTTAAAGCCATCATGCGCAGCTTCTCCCTGCTGCAGGAGGCCATTGTTCCCTACATTCCCACTCTGATTGGTCAGCTCACTCATAAGCTCCTCTTAGTCAGCAAGGTAACACGCACTTTACTATTTATGGATATAGATACATTCACCAACATGCTGGTTTGTTTTGGGGGTAAACAAGTCAACTAATCAAAAATTTGTCACCCGTTTTCAGAATCCCAGCAAGCCTCACTTTAACCACTACTTGTTTGAGTCTCTGTGTCTGTCGGTCCGGATCACCTGCAAAGCCAACCCAACCACTGTTGGCAGCTTCGAGGAAGCTCTCTTCCCCGTCTTCACAGAAATCCTTCAGAACGACGTGCAAGGTATGTCAGTTACATATGAAACTGAATTATCTAGGTGTAGGTGATAAGCTGGTAAACACAGCTTGTCTGATAGCGGGAACTCCACTCATTCTCCTTTTTTCCTCTGTTGCAGAGTTTCTTCCATACGTGTTCCAGGTGATGTCTCTCCTCCTGGAAATCCACTCCAACTCTATTCCCTCGTCCTACATGGCGTTATTCCCTCACCTGCTGCAGCCTGCTCTGTGGGAAAGGACAGGAAACATCCCCCCTCTGGTGCGCCTGCTTCAGGCTTACCTGGAGAAGGGAGGAGCCACTATTGCTAGCTCTGCTGCGGATAAAATAGTGAGTGTTGGCAGTGTTTTAGTTGTCTGCTGTTGATAAGTGGTTGTATTTGTTTAATTATTGACATTTATAGATTGTATGATTTACTCCAGTGTTTCTACAGGTCCTTTTAAAGTCTAAAATCCAATAATCTGTATTTAAAATTCAGTTTTGTCAGGCCTTTAAAATTTAACATTACTTTTGTGAAGTTGCATCAACTTTAACCAATAACCACTAATGAAAACTGTGCAGCCCTGTCAGAATTTATTAGACCACACCAGCTAGGTGTGTCACAATGGGGTATGTGGGCTGTCATGCAGTCTCCTGAGCAAATTATAGAAGTTGAAGAAGTTGAAATTGTTTCTCTTAACATTACTTTCATCTAATATGTGGAAATGCGAGATGAACGATATCTGGCTCAAAAACAGCACATTTAGTACTCGACTCCATCCTGTTGAAAATAATGAATTTGAAGCCTGTTGCACCTTGTGCATAAAAAATCAAATTACAGTAGGAAGTTAAAAGTGTAAGGACATTATTTATATGGGAAGTCAGGAAAACATAAAGCTGCCGTAAAAAGCAACCAGAAAATGCCTGATATCATCAGATATTGTTCTGCATTCACATTGGGATCATCACCAAAGTCCGGCCCAGAGCAACACACTCTGCAGTAACAGCGTTCTGAGATTCTGATTTTCCTTCATATTCTTTGTACTTTTTTGCTGTTTTGGGCGTGAAATAATTCTTAATTTGCGTTCATAATGATCTTAAAAAGTCTTAAATTTAACTTGTTGAAACTTGCCAAAAACCCTGTATTCATTTTGCAGCCAACCTATTGACACTTGTCTTCCTCATTTTTTGTTTCAGCCTGGCTTGCTTGGAGTTTTCCAGAAGCTTATTGCCTCTAAGGCCAATGACCACCAAGGTTTTTACCTTCTCAACAGCATCATAGAGCACATGCCCCCGTAAGTCCATTATAGTTGTTTTATATAAAATGTTATACCTGGTGAAATTGATTAGTTTAGGTCATGACATGTTTTCTTCTTTCTTTTGTCAGAGAATCTATCACTCAGTACAGGAAACAGATCTTCATTTTGCTCTTCCAGAGACTACAAAGCTCCAAAACCACCAAGTTCATCAAGAGTTAGTACAATAGTCTCATTGCCAGTGTTAATGTTATGTTGTTCAGAGCACATGCACAAGAATTGACAGCAAGGGTGTGATATTAACAAGTATAGTGTAAATGATCACTAGTTCTTTTATGAACTACTCTCTTATAATGCTTTAAGTGTTTTCACTTGTTTACTTTGTTTCTGCAGGTTTCTTGGTGTTTGTGAACTTATATTGTGTCAAATATGGAGCTATTGCACTTCAGGAGATTTTTGACAGCATCCAGCCTAAGTAAGTGTTTTGTCTTTATAACAAGAGGTTGACAGAAAGGATACTGCTCTCTGACTGCAGTTACTGTATTTAGTGGGATCATCCATCAGTGTAGTGTTTATGCAGGACCAACGTGACAAGTTCTATTAACCTTGATGCCACAAAAGATTCATAAGCTAGCTGTCTCTTTTGAATTTGATGGCACACTCAAGCTATTGCTCACTGCGAAGAAGCACCACTCTCTAGAAAATAGGACATATTATAAAGGAGTACTCCATTATCAAACGCTCAGCCCTTTTAAGCTTGAAATGTGGCTCATTGTGAAGGATGGAAGCTTCAGTCAGCTTGGATTCACAGCGGTTACAATGAATTTCACAAGTGACCCAGTTTACTGGCAAAAAAGGTGTTTGTAACCTGCATCTGTCCATCTTGTCCCTCACCTCACAGGAAAAATGGACACAAATTTGTTGATCAGGTTGAACTAGATGATCATGTTAGAGCAAAAGAAACATTAGAAATTGGCATCAAACTGATTACATAACCAGTCTAAAAAAAGAGACTGGTAGTGAGAAAAGTTTGGTGCTGTATTTTAAGCCACATTGTTTACTGAAAGACAGTGGATTTATGCTGATCTCGTGTCTCAACCTGCAGTATAGTGAATATGTCCCACAATATTTACTGACTCCAATGCTGTTGCCAGTCTCCATTGTATCTTTGTGTTTAATGTAGGACACCAGTGGCAAAATGTACATTATTAATCCTGTTTGTTTTTCTGTGTTGCAGAATGTTTGGTATGGTGTTGGAGAAAATAATCGTTCCTGAGGTTCAGAAGGTGTCTGGAGCAGTTGAAAAGAAGATCTGCGCTGTTGGCATCACAAAAATCCTTACAGAATGTCCTGCTATGATGGACACAGAGTACACTAAGCTCTGGTAAGAAATCAGCGTGAAGAAAACGCAACCAGTTTATTTCTTGGTTTCATGCAGTTACTCTGTGAAACCACATATAATGTCTGTAATCACGAGAGTCCACCCACACAGGTGTTTTCACTTATGTTGCCTGATTAGACTTCTTGTCAGGATGGTTAGTGAAATGTGTTTTGACTGTTTTAAAAGAAATCTGTTTAGATCATATTCATAGTTGCCAGTGTCAGGAAACTTAGTTCATCATTACTTCAGTATGTGGTTAGAATTTGTAATGCTACATTGTAATACTATATTGTATACAATTGCCCAGTTTAGTTGATTAGGCACTTGGTTAAAGTCCAGACTTGTTCTAAAGTGTGTATACTTTGAGTGCTTTGAGTAATATTTTGTCTAACATGGTTTTCCCACATAAAAAGTAAAAAATAAAAAACACTAAAAAGGGGCTGGAGGCACATGGACCCTTGTCCCTCATTGATAAATTCTGGATGTGGTGATATGCCCCACTCACCACTCGCTACTAGGTTGACCAGTGAAAGAGCAGCGTGCATTAACATCAGAGATTCTACCATACATGCTTGAACTCCAGAAAGACAGACACTTGGATGAGGAGTCGTGTTGTGCACCAAATCAGTGACTTACTACACAGATTCAAGTGTAGTTAGTATATTTTATTTGTGTGTGTTGTTTGTTAGCATTAGCTGTGTCAGTCGCTACCAGTTACATGCTAAGTCTCACTCTGTGTTCTGTGCTCAGCGCCCTGCACTGGAACATCCAGTTTTGTTTTGTTTTTGCCTAGCTTTACATATTGGACAGTGATTGGCTTTGAAAGGCTTTTAAAGGCCATGAAAGGCAATGTAGATTTGTACCAAATCTACATTGCCCAGGTTTGTTTGAATCTCAGATTTTAGGGAAGCATATAAACATATTTCAAATTGCAGAGTTACTACGTTCAATAGACTGTATGTAGAAGCACAACTGTAATGACATTCACAAAATTGCATATGGCTAAATGGCCGAAATACTCTCCTGATACATATTGAGTGTTTGATTTGTTGTCCTGGATAAAGCTATATTGAATTTGTCTGCCCAGGACCCCTCTGCTCCAGGCGCTGATTGGTCTATTTGAGTTGCCAGAAGATGACAGCATCCCAGATGATGAGCACTTCATCGACATTGAGGACACACCAGGCTATCAGACAGCATTCTCACAGCTGGCTTTTGCTGGGAAGAAGGAGCATGACCCGATTGGAGACTCTGTCGGCAATCCAAAAATCCTGCTGGCCCAGTCACTGCACAAGCTCTCTACAGCCTGTCCGGGAAGGGTATGTTGAGACATTCAAGAAATATTTAGCTGCTTGTGCCAAAACTATGTTCTGTGGCTATTCTTTTTTTTTTTTTTTTTTTTTAAGTAAAGTCCTAATAGTTTTGTTTAGAATAAAAGAGATGTTAAGATTTATTGTCTTGTAGAATGACACTGTGCTCTGCTACAGATGGCGGAAAACAAATTAGTGATTGTTGTCTTATTTTTATTTATTTATTTATTTTTTGGGTGCAGGTTCCCTCGATGCTCAGCACCAGTCTGAATGCAGAAGCGCTCCAGTTCCTGCAGGGATACCTACAAGTAGCCTCCGTGCAGTTGGTTTGAAGCTGATGGTGATGATGTTCACTTGATACAGAGAAACCACAATACACTGCAGGAGTAGCCACAGTGACCTCGGGTCACACGACAGATCTGCTTCAGCTGAACTTTAGTCTTTACAGAATTGGTTTGACTTGACAGTTCTTGATGGATTTACCAGAGAAATGATCATTTTGCCTGATTTGAGGGTGTGTTCTCTGATGAAAGCTTTTTTTAAGGGTTTTTAAAGACACGACCAAAAGTTGACTTAACTGAAATACTGTCTAGCAATGGGGCCCTTTGTTTGCTGTGTGGCAAAGCTAACAAGGATTCTGATACAATTGTCAATTTATTTCAATAATGGCAGCATCAGCAGAGGTTTATTTCAACAGTATTGTGGAATGATGAGCATCTCAATCATAAGGAAGGGATTTCTTTAGCGCTTCTTTTCTAAGTTTGAATTCCTTTTTACAGTTACAGAGACTGTAGTCTGTGGCTCAAACATAATGCTTAATATTTTTCTGTTGCATGTTTCCTGTAGATTTGTTCATGTCTAGTCTTTGTTTCAGCACTGTTTGTTAATGTGAATAAAAGAGGCACTTGTATAGATCTGTTCTCATTAGTCCTCACTGTTCTTTGAACAGTAATTGAAGAATTTATCTTTGTTTGAATCTTAATAGCTCTTTGGCCTCCACTGAAGAGGTTAATCAATAACTATTTTTATTTTAAAGGAATTTCTTCCCTTCATGAAACAATTCTTGGCTGCCCTTCAAGTCCAGTTATGGTTATTTTAGCCAGAAATGACCCAACATGTTACTCCTCAGGCCAGTGTAAAAATAAACAATGGCAGATCAGGGGTATAGTTGTAAATACAGAGGTTGTAACCCCACATTGATTAGGATAAGTGATTTGGGAATAGTTTAGTAAACTCCCAGCATCAGAGAGGTGGATAAACTGAGTTTACTTGGCTTGCAGATATTGGGGCTCTCCCTTCATATGACAAATTCTTGTATTAAGATAGAGTATGAGCCTTTTTTGTTGGCATTGGTCCATAATTCAACAAGGGTATAAGACCAACTGACAGCAAAGTCTTAGGATGATTTGATATGTCCATTGGAGGTCTTCAATTCAGCATTTTTGATGAAGGGTAGCATGCATTTGTCACCTCCCATGAAGCGGTATGTTGCCACATTTGCATCCCAAGGTAGCAATCTAGAGGAGGCAAACAAAAAAGATCTACATTCAGTCATTTTCTCAGTTGCAATACATCTCATCAATAATAGTCATAGAATACTTCTGTAGGTGTAACAGCCTGTGTTGTACACCGATCAGCCACAACAGCAAAACCACCTAATATTTTAATATTGTGCTGGTACCCCTTGTAGTGTCCGATCAGCTCTGACCTGTCCTATGGTATCTGGCATAAAGGTGTTAGTGGCAGATCCTTTAAGTCCTGTAGGTTGCGAGGTGGGGCCTCCATTGACCAGACTTGTTCCTGTACATCCCACAGACACTTGATCTGTTTGAGATCTTGGGATCCTTCTGTTTCTCCATGAGACAGTTCTGATGATTATGTGCCCATTGCAGGAGGTTTTGGTGCATGGTCACACTGACCAGTCTGCAGCTGTGAAGCCTCATACACGGCAAGATGTAATGCACTGTGTTCTGACACCTTGCTCTCATAGCCGGCATAAACTTTTTCAGTAAATTGTGCTGCAGCAGTGGGATCGGGCTAGACAGGCTAGCCTTCACTCCCCATGTGCATCAATGAGCCTTGGGCATCCATGAACCTGTTGATGGTTCATTGGTTGTCCTTCCACTTTTGGACCAACTACTGTATACTGGGAACACCCCACAAGACCTGTTGTTTTGGAGATGCCCTAATCTGTTGTCTAGGCATCACAATCTGGGGTTTATCAAAGTCACTCAGATCCTTAAACTTACCTGTTTTCCTTCTTCCAACACATCAACTCGAAGAACTGAGTGTTCACTTGCTGCCTAATGTATTTCACGCCTTCATAAGTGTCATTTCTGGCAAGATGATCAATATCATTTACTTAATCTGCCAGTGGTTTTAATGTTGTGGCTGATCAGTGTATATGTTTGATAACCTGATCAATACTCACGCTCGTGTGAGGAAAGGGATGTACATAAGACGAGGAATACAGATCATTTGCTGTTCGGCTAAAATGGCTTTCATGGACTGCTGTACTGTGTAGAGCGGCTCCAGAGGTGGAATTAGACTCCGAAGCTCCTTCCTGGTAGATATCAAGCAAAAACTGTTGAATATAATATCTATTTAACAACCAAAAATGTTATGAAATGATGAATGGTGACATCTGACCTGATTTCACAGCCTGCAAACATCCCTGTGTCTACAATATAAGGACAGACTAAAGTGGTTTTGATGCCATCCAGGTCCTCTGCCAGTAACTCGTGTGTCAGTGACTCGTGGAAACCGACAGCTCCAAATTTACTTGCACAGTAGTCCTGGAGGAAGAAGGTAGAAACCAGCAGAGTGATCAGCATTTAAATGTCCTGTATCAGTGACCCTGTTGTAGGATTTAGCTATTAAGTTTTTGGTTGAGGAAGCCATTAATCATGTGTCTTACCTCTACGCATGCAGTGCTGAAGAGCCCAAGAGCACTGGCAATGGTTACAATGTGACCATGGTTCTTTGCTTTCATCTGAGGCAGAAAGGCCTTTGTCATCTGTTGGGGAGGTTTAGAGAGATGATAGTAGTACCTCTTAAGAGAAATAGTGAAGATAGCCTGATTAACCCATCAGGCATAGGGCTGTTACCCCTTGGAGCAAGCTCAAAGTGTGCATTTTTCACAGGGCTACATTGTGCAAAGGGCTACAAGTATGGTATCTGAGAAACGGGTGAGGACATAACCAAATGTTTACCTAGTGCTTTAGAAACCAAATACTGTATGTTGAAATATTTCACCATATCAACTACTTTCTAGACAGCAGATTAGACCATATCCTCAAACAACCTATGGCTTCAGGCAAGGTTGAATTTCCAACCAGGTAAAGCAGTGAACTGCACGATTCTCGGGGGGCATCTAGAAAAACCCTGCTTGACTGTTTGATTAATTATAACCTTGTTAGGGAATGTGGGGAACATGCACCACTTATTTGATTGGTCCTGCCTTATGGGCTGTTTTTGAGGCCACGTCTCATTTCCTTGGTGCAAGTTCCCTAAACACACCAATCTGATTGCAGAGGCCCTCCAGTTCCTTGGGGGTACTTAGAAGCAGTTACTATGCAGTTCGGTTGAAGGTAGGACTGAATGGGGCGAGACACCGCTCAGAGCTGGTAGAAAGCAGGTGAATCAGAGAAATAAAGAGTTTTTCCTGATTGTTTCACAGCAGTTAGGATCTTGACACAAATACAAAACAACTTCACCACTTTCTCTATGATACCTTTCTATGCAAACATATTTCCTTATATGGAGAAATGGGGGTGTGGCAGGTTGCAGATTGTAGACGGCGGGCACGAGCCTGTCAGTTTGGATTGATTCTGATTAACTAACATGCACATGGTGGTATGAACAAACATGGGCAGTGTGCACTTTTGAGTCACACAGTAAGTTTGCATGTGACAATAAGAACAGATTTATGCACGTCAGTGAATGAGGCCCAGTGTCCCGGCTTTCTTTGTTAAACCTTAGTGGAAACAATTGGAGAGTTTAAAAAACATCCATGGAGAGGACATCATTTTTGGTAAAGTATGTCCTTGAAAAGGGGTGTAGGTTTGATAGCGGCTGTACTTGCCGCCATTCAAGCAACTACTTTGCATTTAGAAATCTCCAGATGATTGGTAGTTGGGTAGAGCTCTGATTGCCTGGCATCGGGAGACTAACCTGTGAGTAGTCCAAGTCTTCTGTCATGGGGTAGATATTCTGAAGTTTGAAAACAGCCAAGAAGAGGAGCAGATGTCTATTCTCTCAGACCAGTTGAATTACATTATGCATAAAGGTTTTTGCCCATTGATGTCAAAAATAAACAGCCTACCTCAACTTTAATATTGAGAAAACAATACACTGCAGGCGTAGCTGCCTTAGGTCAAATCTTTTTAAGACTTTTATTTGAGCAGAGAGTGTGCTCATATTGTGGATATTCATTTCAAAGCTTGGCCATATAGCATTTCAGCATTAGAATACAGTACAGAATGCACAACAATTAATTAGAGCAACTTAAGTTTAATACCAGCCAGTCAGCTCGTTTTCCTCCCCCTGCTCACATACAGTAGGGTCTGGGGCAGCAGCCAACTATTCCCAACAGAGACATTCTCCTTTGCCAGATCAGGTGCATGAGACTTTGGAGGGTCCTTTCACTGCACGCCCACTGTATGTCTGTTGCTGATATCCTTGATATTTGGTGCTAATGAGCTTACCCTTTTATTGTATGAGCATGACTGAGGCTTTAAGAGGATCAAGGCCATAATCACATGCAGTCTTTGCTGGTGGGCTCGTGTGGGCTCCTTTTGTTCTGGTGATGAGTGGATGAGGTTACTGCCCATAGTAACCTCATGTTAACTCAGACACGTTTAGTAATCACAGGGACAGACTGTAGTGTAGCCGCGGCACAGGCCGCTCTGATCCCTTCACACATCAGCGCACAAATACTGACCCAAGCCGGAGGGGGGACCATGGTGAATAGATGTTATGTAATTCATATCAGGCTGGTGTGTTAGCTCTCTGTCTTGTGAGGGTGGATTTGTATACACTCAACAAAGATGAAAATTAAACACTTATTTTTTGCTTCCAATTTTTTGTTGAAGTAAATGACCTCAGACTTATGCCCTGCACACAAAAAGTTTATTTCTCTCAATTTTTGTTCTCAAATTTGTTAAAACCAATGTTAGTGAGCAATTCTCCTTTGCAAAGATAATACATTCACCTGACAGGCGTGACATAAAGAGATTAGGGCCCATCCAATACTGGACTTTTGGGGCCAATGCCAATACAGATATTAGGGAATAGAAAAATTCCAATATCAATATATCTTCCGATATAGCAATGATTCCTCAAATGTGGTTATTAAACACTTGTGAAAAAAATATGTAATGAAGGCATATTTTACTATTTAACAAAATATATGACATCAGGTTACTGAAACAGTAAACTATGACTGGTATTTTGGTATTCTACACTCACACTTATAAAATGTGAGTGAATTGAGAAAATTGGTCAAATATACATATACATGTACATACATAAAATCCTGCCTATGATGCTAAAAAAATAAATGCTCTGTCCATGACCGGACAATATTGGGCTGTTGTTATCAACTGATATATTTAACCAGGATCTCTGTTAGAGCCTGACAAACAGCAGGATTATTGCATAAGGGTTACTTGGGTTGGTCACAAAGAAGCCACTCTAAAATCTGCAGTTTATCTGAAAAAAAAAAAGCGCTACAGATGCCAAATCTTTTTCCATGGAGGGCAAAGTCACAATCTGACATTGTTTAGTGGTTGTTGCCTTTATTGACTGGGTTGGTCAAATTTAGGCATGAGGAGTATTTGGTTAGAGTTAAGGTAAGAATATAAGGACAAGCCAATCAGAGGAAGGCGGGGTTGATGATGATTTTGGCCTCCTGGGAAAAAAAATCGCATCTGTAGTCCTATGTGAAGTAGCCATAGTTCAGTGGCCAATAAATGTCTTATTTTCAAAATAAAATTGCACATATTAAAGTGGCCTTTTATTGTAATCAGTCCAAGACACAATAATCCTGCTGTTCAATCAGCATATTTATATGACACACCTGGGATGTGCATGGATTATCTTGGCAAAGATGAAGTGCTCACTAACACAGATTTAAACGAATTTGTGAACAAAATTTGAGAGAAAAAACCCCCCAAACTTCTGTATGTATGTAAGTCTTAGATGGGAGCAAAAAGTGTTGTGTTTCTATTTTTGTTGAGTGTACTTTAAATTAGGTGTAAAGGTGCGTGCGTCAAAGGCTCACCCAGAACAGCGCGTGGCAGTTGACCAGCAGAGTCCTCTCCAGCAGCTCGTCGGGACAGTCCAGCAGCCTCCGGCCGGCCACCACCCCCGCGTTGTTAACCAATATGGAGACCTCCCCGACCTCCGCCCTCACCCTGTCCGCTGTCTCATAGATGCTCTGGCGCTTGGACAGGTCCACCGTGTACGTGTGCACTTGAACCCCCATCTCCCGCGCCAGCTTGGCGGTCTGCTCGTTGGCAGCCGTGTTGCAGTCCCACAGCACCAAGCGAGCTCCCTCTCTGGCGAACTCCAGGGCGAAGAGGCGACCCAGCGCGCCCCCGGCCCCTGTGATCAGACACAGCTCCCCATCGATGCACTTGAGCCTCGGCCGGAGGAAGGTCTGGATGACGGCGTTCAGGATGGAGTAGGTGAGGTCGATGAGCATCAGCAGCAGGTCCACTATAAAGATCATGATGCTGCAGTCCGGTCCTGTCCTTCAAGTTAATGAGCCACACAAGCAGACCGCCAAGCTGTGGACTGTTGACTGTGTGTGTGGCGCGGGACTGGATGAACATTTTATATAACTTGTGTCGGATTAGGACGCGGACTGATGGTGGCCACCAATAGAAGGGCTTTTTGTCTGATGACTGAGGAGCTGACTGACTAAACCCGTGCGCATTCATAACTGTTCATAAACAGGCTGAGTAAGACTGAGGCAGGGATTAAGATAACACTCAGAGCCAAAGCCTGCATATAATTCTGTATTTTATATCTTCATGGTGAGAGAGACATATAGAGCATATATGTCATGTGTACATTTAGGATGAGATGTTTTTTTTATGCATCATTTGTGATAAACATGAGCAGGCCACATCATAAATCTACTTTTTTCCCCCACCAGTAGCCTGTTATTGGTGAGTCAGTTCAGATTCAGACCAATGCTTCAACACATTTTGCAGCTGCCCTCTTCCCACAAACAACACCACTTACCTCTGGACAGCTGTAGGGTTTTGATACTTAGTTTCATACAGAAGAACCCAACTGATCATGAATTTCAGGTGCATACACAAGGTTTATTTTGGGGGTTTTACTATAGAAGTCCTGAGAAGAAAAAGAAAAAAACTTTCTGCTGTACCATTTTCCAAGTCTGATCAATTTTTTTTTAACCCTCTGTGTTAAGAACAAGTTTAAAAAAAGGTTCTCCACGATAATCTTTAAAAGTTTCTTAATTATTTTTTCCATCTCTGAAACACGCTCAAGTTAAGTGTATGTTGTTGTAATTCTCATTTTGGCCACCGGAAGGACTAAAAGCATTCATGTTTTCTGTCAGCTGAGTTGTTAAGTCATCACTTTCAGACTTAGAAAATCGATCAGCAGTTTGTTTTTTTCTTACTTGCGAATTAGGGCTCATATATTTTTGTGCTGGAAGAATAAATTCACATTTAGAAATCTAGAAATATAAGACTAACTTTATCCAGTTAGTCCTCTAAAGTTCTAAGTATTCCAAGTAAGTACAAATTTGAGGTAATTGTATTTAACTTGAGTCTTTTCTTTTTATGCCTCTTCATACTTTATACTCCACTACACTTCAGAGGGAAATATGGTACTTTTTACTTCACTACATTTATTTGGCAACTTTTTGTTTTGTTATAAATTAAACTGCACAACAATATGTACAACTACAGCTGAAATAATTAGATGATTAATGGATTAGTTGATTGAGAAAAATAATTTGCAGCTACTTTGATAACCATTTAGGTGATTTTTCATGTGGAAAAATTTCATGGTTCCAGGTTCACAAATGTGAGGATTAGCTTCATTGTCTTTTAATTATGTGATGATTTTCATATGATTTCACTTCAGTAAGGGGCCTCTTCACAACCGGTATGAAAGCGAGGAATAATGATGACAGTGATCAATAAGATGACCATGCTATTAGTTGTAAGATAGTTAAAATAATTTGAAAAATGTGAACCAAAAAAAAAAAGTGACCTTATCCTTTGAAACTCATGATGGCTCTGAGCATTGAGTCAAAAGCATGTGGTACCTGTTTTTTTCTCAAGTTTTTGCTAATCCTTCTCATGTCAAAGTGTTGTGAGACAGTTTGCAGTGAACTCTGCGTCAGACAG
>JAJHUR010085195.1:0-74425 GCA_027495735.1 Lutjanus campechanus | reverse complement strand
TCCTCTCCTTGGAACCGACAGAAGGTTCCCAGGGTCCTCTGTGCTTTGCTAAACTCTGGCCCATTATGGGTTATATTGAGCTGGGGAACATACTGGGACAGCACATTTGTAGAACTGAAGAACACATTACCATTTGTCATGTTCCCATTATGTGTCATATAAATCTGGGGAACATAAGAGTGGTCCTCTTTGGAGCTCTATAACAGCATGACACTATTTCATCCTCCCAACGGACGGGAGTCATAATTACTGCCGCCAGAGGGCTTTGTCACTTAAATGCCAACATGTGTTGTTTTGGGTAATTTGCCGAAATGACTCATGATCTAGTTTCTCCTGGGACGACAAGAGGATGGTCCCTGTGTAATACATCTTAAACTGTTTAGTAGAATGGAAGTGCTCCGTGTGCCCTGCAGGAGAACGAATTACTATTTGAAATAATGAATGACTGAGACTAGCATTTAGTTTATCAGCTGGAGAGTCACGCTACACTCTCACGACAAGGAAGATGAAAATCATCTTCTATCAACTTGCTTCATGTTTGGTTATATTTGTTACCACGGTTACAGCCCACTGCTTGAGCTCCCTAATGTTGACAATGTCATTCAACATTTTTTTTATAGCATTTTTCTACAGAACAGCCATGGTGTTTTGACACATATTGTATAATACAGATTTCTCCAAGGTATGTTTTGAAAGAATTATTATACTGTACCTGGAGAAAAAAAAGCAATAACACACTTCACATTCATGTGATGATTAATGGGAATGTGTTTTTGTCAAATGTCCTCAAAACAACCTCGCTAATACATCCACATTGATGCAAATTTATGCTACCAACAGCAGAAGCATTGTGTTATGTGGTTGGATAAAGGCAGTTTTTTTGTTAGCATTGTAAACAACATTCAAACTGGCTGCCCTGAAGCACTTGTCAGTTCTGATTCTGGGATTATTTGGACTTTTTTTTATTGGGTAATACAACGGAAAAAGACAGACAATGCAAGACTAAGAAGAAGGATAACGGACAGCACAGATACTGAGACGAGTTTCAACTCACAATGCCTTTAAAAGATAAGTCATGGCAATGAAATTTGGCTTATATACTCCCTTATCACACACCTCCATGCTTTACGTTTAATTTAATTCAGTCTGTTTAGACACAGAGGTAGTCATGCAAAATGATCTGAAAGAGCAGTGAAACAAAGAAACAGCCTTTGTTACCTGGTTTAAGTGATGTGGGTGAATTGTTGTTTAATTCCTTTTTAAAATACCAAAAGTGATCAAACAGAAAATGTAAATGAAAAAACAAGTTATCAGCTAAAAATACCATTATCTAATCCCTATGATATGTCATCAGCATCACTGTATTTTTACAGGATGTCACAAAAACCGCAACAAACAGGAAACCTAATTGGAGTTAAAGTTGAGAGGTTACCATGCTTCCCTTTGTTTTTTAAAGTTTTATTTCAGTTTGTCTGTCAGGGTTGAAATAGCCAATTTCTGTAGCCCAAGACCAGGCTAGGGGGCACTCTGGTGAAGCAAATTCTCAAAATAAATTCATAAAAAAAGAGTCTAGAGCCACACTTAAGGTTCTGTGATGTTGATAGACAAACCAAACCACTGGTCAAACTGATGATGGCACAGATGATGGCACTCGAAAAGACAAGAAATCACCGGAGCGGCCGTATAGGTCACCTGTGCCAGCTGCTTATTATTGACCCATATTTATGTTTGAGAGAGCAGTAAAAAGCAGCAAAAAAGTCCATGGTGGGAGGATTGAAGGCTGTGATGGGTCAAACACGTGACTTTCCCCTAACTGAAATTCAAAGTTGATTTCTTTAAGATTGTAAGTTGCTTAAGTTACATTACGTAAGTCGTGTATGTAACAGGGAGCAAGTAAAAATTGACTTTGCACAAGCAAAATTCTGACCCACTTGCCTGACTGGACAAGTGAAAAAAACACATAAACAGTGAAATGTGAAAACTTTAAACAAGTCAACTTATGTTTTGAAGACATAACCAAGTAGTTTTGGCACCTAACCAAACTGTGATCATTTCACAATGTTAACCACATGTTCAATATCACATGATGTATGCAATGCACGTAAGGTCCAGTGCTGCCTGTCGCTGGTACTCTCCAATGGTCTTATGTGTCGTTTTAGAAATAATTGGCAATCAAACTATTCTGTTGTAGGTAGATATGAGGACATGGTGGACTGAAAGATCAATATTTCTATCCCTAAAGCTCTGCTGCATGGCTTAAGTCTCTGGTCAAAGGGAGGGAGAATCTGTCCCTCCATCACAATGTTAAAGGTCATGTCTCAGGTTCGGCAGACATCCACCTTGCTTGCATTGTCCGTCGGAAGACACTGGACTTTCGTTGTATCTGACGCTGACCTTAGATCGCCATGTGAAGGGGATGTGAAGTGTTAATCAGGCCAGTTTTGTCAGAGTCCAAATGGACAAATGGATTAACTAAAGTACATGAACACAGCAGCATTAAGTACACCAGTCAATATTTGGAACATCCGATTTATTTTTCAAAGACTACCAGAGCAGAAATTCTTCAGCAAAACATGAGGACACCAGGCACTCTGAAGACTCATGTCAGAGAGAGACACAAGCAGGGTTTGTCTGGGTACGTTGTGGTGCATTTGGATACCTTTGGAGGATTTTTAACTTTGAAGAAACAGGGACAAACACAACACTGCATGAGTGTTTGTCCTTAAGAGACTGATGCCAGGCAAGTTGGTTTTGGTAGGATGATAATGTCAGTTTTTTTTATCATAGAGCCCAGGGAACATGGAGGTCTTATTTTCATTTCTTTATATTCTATGTATATGTTAAAGATTTTGAATTTATTATTGGGTTCTTGTGTATTTGGTAACGTGTGTGTGTGTGTGTGTGTGTGTCTGTGTGTGTGTGTGCGTGTGTTTGGTCGAGGTGAATTGATACCCTTTGTTTTTTTTTCCACTTGAAACATGATTCGACATGATTCAGCCACTGGTCTGGAAAATAAGGGAGTCAAGAGGTTCATTATGTATACACTCACACACACACGCACACACATGGAACCCACACGCACAACTTTAATTTGTCCATTGATGTTGAAGAAGGACTCAAACACGCTTTTCACCTACACACACACACACACACACACACACACACACACACACACACACACGCACACACACGCACACACTGAAAACCCAGTGGTCAAGTTAATTGCATTAGGCAAACCTTAAGATGCAGACCCTTCTGTCTCTCACACATCGGTACCTCTGACAGAGCAGCAGGCAAAGAAAAACAACAAAAAGGACAAAACAGGAGTACAAGACTGATGGGGAGAAAAAAAACATGAAAAAACAAGTTGAGGAGAAAAGAAAAAGTGGGGCGATTATGCAGAGTGGTTTACGCCAGTTTAGCCACACTGGGACATTAATAACAAACTTAGTTTACTCTGGGAAGACTTTGACAAACTTTATCCATAGCATTATTATATGTGGCCTGCAGAGAGCAGGACATTTTATAATCTGTTTCCTCCGTCTCACTGAGAAAACCAATATGCAAAGAATGAAATTAGTTTACCAAGCAGGGAGCTCACTCTCACTATATACCATACTTTAAAAAGGTTTGATAAATTACCTACAAGTATGTTTTAAGAAGTATTGAAATGGTTTGGACGCATTTCTTACATTTATTAACGTTTCATAATTCAGTCACAGGTTCAAGAATGAATAAAAATGTCTAAAGAGTAAAGGTAAATGAGCGTTATCATCCCATTCATATGAATGACTGCAACTATCATTTCATTCACAAGAATAAACGTTCATTCTACATCCTGCCCACGCTCAGTTAAAAACACAACTCGAATATTTACCACAGTAATGTAAACTAGCAGGTCAACAGTCTTCTTTCAGCAATGTTCCACTTTAATGCAGAGAGTGAGACGAGACAATGGATACGACTGTCATGTGTGTGCATTCGGGCTGCACAATTTATCACAAAAATCGCAATCTCAATCATAATCCAAGTTGCTACAGTATATCAAGTGTTTCCTCTACCAGCTGGGCCCCTGGCCCTCAGAAAAAACTAAAAGGTTATATTTGCTATTTACCTAGTTTATGTGCACTCTTTTATTTTAGCTCCGTGTTCACTGTGTTCCTGCCTCTCCTACTTTCTCACCTCTGCTGTTTGCTTCATTAATATGCTCTCACACGGTGCCGAGCAGAGAGAAAGGAGATGAGATAAATGCCACTGGGACAGGTGACGATACTTGAGTAAACAACTTCTCGCTACATTACTGTAAGTGCAACAAAATCTTCCAAGTGAGAGTAATTCATTAATATAATCCACTTCCAACCAAAGAGAGACAGTGGTTTTCATAGCCTCTAGTTGTCCTCTCTGAGGTTTAGAGTTTAGTTTTTATATTCAACATTTTATTAACCACTTTAATGTGCTTAACAAAAAGCAAATTTTTTTTCTTGTTTTTACATGAGACTTTTAACTTTCAACACTTTCATATATGTTATGTTTAAGTCAAGAAATTTGATATATATTATGTTGTCTGCTTGAATGTCTAAGGGTTACTGTGCATTACAGAGCTGCAGTAAGGACATGTTGTGTCTTGCTTAGAATGAAGATTGGAAGCAGGAGAAACTGTTAGCCTGCCTCATTTCAAAGAGAGAGCCTGCAAACACATCGGAAACTCACTTATTAACATGCTGTATCTCATTTCTTGTATCTGCACAAGTAATATATTGAGCCCTGTCGTCAAGGTGAGGTTTGGTACAATCCTGCCTGTACAGAGGAATGAGGCCACCGACCACATCTGACATTCCCGAGCTGGAGAGGCTTCAAAGAAGCACAGGGTGGATGTATAGATGTATCTATAGACCTTTTTTCACAGCGGCCATATTGATGTGAAATCGGGTAAACACAGGTGTTACCAATTAAGGTTCCATTCCATTCAGATCAAACAGAGTCACGGTGCTGCTACTGCGCAGGTTAGCTCACTGGAAAGGCTTTTCTGCATTTAATGGAACAGAACCTCAGTTAGTATCATTGGTAACACCTGTGTCTACCCTAATATTTTAATCAATCAATATGGCTGCTGTGAAAAAGGTTGATTGATCATTAAGAAGTAGTTCCAGTAGGTAACTCCTCCTAAAACCACAAATGATCATTTTTGTGTTTCTTCCCGTGTATAAAACAAGTGGTAAAACTGAACAATTTAGATAAAAAGTGTGAACAGGTCTTTTTCATAAGGGACATTTTGACGTCACAGTAGAAAAAGCACAGGTGTAGATAATAAAATCTATTAGTAACACCTGAACTTGTCCTGCCGATGAGTAGTCAAAATATATGTTGAGAAAAAGGGAAATTAATGATCTCTTCTTTCAGGCTTCCCTCCAAGGCCACTACCCCAAAACAGAGCAAGCTTCCTGCCTTCCTGGAGGACAAGTCACCAAGCCAACTACCTCATGCACCATTCACATGAAAGAACACCTATTATCAAAATGAACGGAAGCAATGAACATAGTCATTGTTAATGCTCACAGCTCTGGAGCTAACATGTTAGCATTTGAAAATTTTGGCTTCACTTTCTCTGCCAGTAGCTCAACTAGCTTGCTCAAGCTTTGGCAATATATATATATATATATATATATATAGCATTGAGGAAGACTCCAGTCATGTGCAATGAGTGTATGGACAGATTGCAGATAGGCAGGTATGTAGGTAGACTGCAGTGTTTGTTAGCTTAGCTTCATTGTCTGGACTGAATCCAGTGTAATCCAGAACATAGGCACATGTACTTTTCTTCTTTTTAATTAGTTACTCCTGGCACTGATCCCAAAATGTCATGTTTATTCTTCTTCGTATGAAAGCTGTTTTTGTCTACTCAGCTGTGCTCCCGTGCAGAGACTGACCCCTGGTGGTGTAAGCTGCACACTACAATACAGCATCTCAGTATCAGAACATTTCACTTTTAACAACCTACTGTATATTAACCTCAAAATGGCACAAGAGGAAAAGTCAAGGGATCGGCAATGTTAGTTCAACCATGAATGTCTGTACATTTCATGCCAATTAATGCAGCCCATCTTCATCAGAAAAATGGCTTTATAGGCAGCTTATTACATCCCATAATTATATTTGTTTTTTGATGTAGGGATGTAAATAGAAGTTCAACAAATAAAACATAAATGCTTCTAAAATACATTACCCACTATAGAGTGGCTATAGCTTTGAACTTTTTACAGAGCTAACTAGCTTTTTCCTCTGCCACCAGCCTTTATGCTAAGCTACCATGTCCTGCCTCCATCTCTGATTGATATTTATCTTCTCCCATCTCGATCTGGGGAGGAAATCAAACAAATAACTGTATTTCCCAAAATGTGGGACTGTTCCCCTAAAATATGTTCGCATTTTGAGATAATGAGCATCAACCTTCAAAACCGCATGAATCATTACCCAAACTACACCATGAATGTATGTCACAGAGATTTATAAGACAGCTTCAAAAGAAGAGTGGGAAGAGTTCAGATGGTTTTACGTTCCAATTCATCCAGGAATGGGAAATCTCATTTATGAAAACAGCCTCAAAGTGAGTTGATTAGCCAGTGCTGTCTCTTCCTGTCTGCTGACTGTACAGCGGGACTGCGCTGTGATGACAGGTCGTTCTCTAAACAGAAGACTGGGAGGCAAAAGTAAAAGGCTTTAAAGTCTTATAGCGACTGTCCATCTGAACTGCCCTCAGACTTGTAAGAGAGCGGCAGAAAAATCATAAAGCGTTTTGTGAAAATAGTCATCTTCCGCCTCCTCTGGTGGTCTATTTGGGCAGAGATGAGAGCTTTATCCACAAAACAACATGGATACTCATTAGTAAGTGATTGTATGCAGAGATAATTAACAAAGCACAGATGGATTGTATTCAAACATACAGGAGCTCTGCCTGTACCCGGCTCAGTTCAAACACTGCGGAAAGTCTTCTGTCCAGAGCCACTGGGTGTAATCATAAACCAAATACCTTGTTATTAAATCAATAAGAGTCTTCCAAACGGTGATGATGATGAGTCCCTTTTTCTGAAATCCATTATCCACAACTCAGAGAGAATCCTTCATAAAAAAAAAGGAGAGTGGAGGGAGATTAAATTCTTTTCTCTTTTTTCCTTGATATTCTCACTAAAGACCAATTACTACTAAACTAGAGCAGGTTTAATAGGTTCTTGTCATGTAGTGTAATGCTCCTCATTAAGATTCAAATGACCATCACACACTCTCCACCTCTCCTGTTTTGTTTTATCCATTAACTCTCCTCTTTTCTCTCCTCCAATCTTTCCCCCAACATCTCTTCTCCCCCTTTTCTGCCCCCCCTTTTATATCTTTCCTATTCTTTCCTCTCCTTCTTTCCTCTTAAGTTCTGTCAGCCTTTTTTCTTCTTTTTATCCTATTTTCTTCCATCCTTTGTCTCCCTCCTATCATACCTTTTATATCCTCTCTTTTCAGTCAGCTCTTCCATGGGTCTCCTCAAAGCTATAACTAGCTGTATGCCTCCCTTTGGGAGCTTTTAAAGACAAAATGTTGGCTCTCTTTCTCGTTGTGTGTATACTGTACATGTATTTGTGTCTGTCTCACTGTCTCACTGTGTTGACAGTCTTAGTGATACCAGGCAGGTTGTTTTTGGCTATATTCATACTTTTGTTAATGCCACCATGTTAATTATTCATGTTTGAATTGGACCAGAGCACAAGAATAACATGTGAGTTGTCTTTTTTTTTATCCTAAAATCCTAAAAATCTTAAACTTAATGTATGTCCTATTCGAGGAGGTCGTCTGTGTGCCACGTCCATAATTTGTAAAGTAAAAATTTAACTACAAATTACTCACCAAGCATTCGCCAAACATAGAGGTCCTGTGAAAATATTCGTCCTGTGTTTTTGTCTTCCCCTCAAATTTTTCCTGCGGCTGCTTTTTGCAATTATAAAACGAAAGTTTGGACAGCAATTTGGGTGCAAATTCCGGAGGCTCATCTTACTACACAGCATGGGAGACCCATTCGCAGAAAGAGCGAGCTCAAATCCATTAGAGGAGCAAAATATCTTAAGATGATGAGATAGGCAGCAGCGTGCAGTAAGAAAAAAATTTCTATTTCTCAACAGGCTCGACATCAGACAACAGAGCCTTGACATCATATCTGGGGGATAATATCAGTAAATTCAAATGAAATACAGGCTTTGCTTATCCCACACTGGCATGGGGGTGTAATTTCTAAATCACATGAGGTGCCCAGGTAATACTAGCCCCATGTAAATAGGGCTTTAGAGTTTCAAAATGACAGAAGAACCAAAGTCAGAATTATAAAGTGCATTTCCATCCACCTGTTTTTATGCACATTTTCAATTTGCACATAAAACAAGAGTGGAGTATAAAAAGTGGAAATGTCAAACTTAAAAAAAAAAAAAGTCAAAATGTGCACCAAAAAAATTTTTATGCAGAGGTGGACGAGTTAGTGTGTTGAAAAATGCAAAATGCAAAGTTCATTTAAAGTTTGACTAGCACTCTTTGTATTACGCTGTCCTGTTGCACCATCCAGTGTGTAGGATTTAATGGCAGAAAGCAGCGAGGTTGTAGATTGCGACCAACTGAATATTGCTCGCTTCACCAAACGTGTAGGTGAACCTGCGGTGGCCAAAAAACTCAAAAAATTATATTTTTTGGTTTGTCTTTCTTGGCTTACTGTTGATAGATGGTGGTCCAAGAGGATTCACACCCTCTGCAGATATAAAGGTAATCATACATTAATGAAAACATACTTTGGAATATTATATTTTATTCTTGCTATATTCTGACAATAAATCCCATAAATCGTGTGAAAATTTTTTGGATGGAAACTTTCACTCAGTGTCTCAGCTGTGTGTCCGTGTAGATGTGTTAATGTGGGCCTGTATGGATGTGTGGGTGTGTGTGCAACTGATACACACTCAAGTCCAAAGACTGTGATTTATGGCCACAAACAAAAGGCAACCTTGACCGCTGTTATGTAGTCTGTGTGGACAGCATACTGCAGTGCGTGCGAGGTTGTAACTGAGTCGCATCTGATGATGCGCTTTTTCTCTGCCGCCACACACACGCACACCGCCTGTCACTCTCCCCCTCCTCCAAATAACATCCACTCATATAAACTCATTTATTTTTATCACAATAATTAGAAGTCACTGAGCAGATAATAATTCAATTATCTGATTATTGAAGTGTTTTCTTTCCTTTAATTTTTCGTCAGAAGGTTTGCTGAGTGCGCTGGTTCATTTTAAACACCAATTTGCTTCACCACAGTTCTCCACTGTTAGTCAATGAACAGCTACAGGCGAGCAATTAAAGGTTAAGTGCTTTGCTCAAGAGCATTGAAACAGAAGTTGGTGACTCAGGATCGGTATCTGACACCGCCACGTTATTTGCACTTGATGTGAAAGCAGCACTGAGGTGGAGGAGGAAAAATGTGACGGATAGAGTTAAGGAGAGAAAACAGTCGAGGCAGATGTAGAAAAAAAAAATAATGAAGAGAAACAGAGAAAGGCGGATAAATACAGCTGGGAGAGAAGAGAGGTAATAGAGCAACAACACTGAGACAAACTGCATTATAAAGCATGTCAGTGTAACCTTTTAGTGACCTGAATATCTTCTCTGTGGTACATAATCTGACTGAGAGTCATTTGTATCTTTGTAACAAGGCAGAGGATCTTTCTGAGAAGGTTATTTCAGCCAGACGAATTCATCATGCGTACTCTGACACTTTCTATGTGTGTGTGTGTGTGTGTGTGTGTGTGTGTGTGTGTGTGTGTGTGTGTGTTTGGGTTACATTTCTCCACATCTCTTACTGTATGTCTTTGTGTGTGTGTGTGTGTGTGTGATTGTGGGCATCAGGTCTGATTTGGTCAGACAGTCTGACCTACAGTGACTTCACTCCTCTCTGCCTTTGCTTTGATTTTAATGTCATCCATTCCCCTGCTGATCCATCCGCCTCGTCCCTCCCTGGCTTATTCACTAAAAGATTTCACCTGGGCTTTGTTTCACCTGGCCCTCGGCAATGTTTTGGTTTCCAGTGTTTGTAGCTGCCAATAGGATCATCGCACTTGTTTCTAATGCTGCTTCAGAGAAGATTCATTGTCGAGTATCCTACTTGTACATCAATCTGGCAGATAATACGCAGAATATCATACTCTGCGTGAAACATGTGTTGGCATTGTCATATGATATGGAAATGTCCAAAACTGCAAACATTTATGGGGAAAAATGTTACTTTTATTTTATTGACAATCACAGAAAGAAACAACTGAACTGATTCAAAACAACACGACAGAATGAAACAAATTATGAATAAATCAAAATATCTTTATTTGGAACATTGGAGAAATTAAACAAAAAAAAAAACAAAGTAGATTAAATTGTAATTTAGCTCCAAACAGAGAATATAAATTGGCTGAATATCTCCGCTCTGTCAGAGACAGGGAACAGAGACTGCTCCTCTCCAAATAACAGGCTGAGTGACCACCACCTGGTCATAGAAACAGGACGACATAGACAGACACTGCTCAGAGGGACAAATAAAAAACGGAAATGCACTTCCTTCCCCATTGTGAGAAATTCTCTTTGCTTCCACTATGGAGAAATAACAAAGATTAAACCTGACTTTCAAATATTAACCCCTGAAGAGAAACTGGCTGTTCTCCTGGGTGAAGGGACAACGATCTGCCTGCCACAGCCTGAGGGACTCACAACCAGTATAAGTTAAACTGTAATATACTGCAATATATTGTATATAAATGCAGAACTCACATACATGCTAATGACACCTATGTAATTAATATATAATGTGGAATTTTGTGTAAACTGCTTTGGCAACAACATATTTTTGTTATAAAGTTCTTTGATTTGATTTGATTTGATTTGATTTGATTTGATTTGATTTAGGCAGCTCAGAGTTCCTCACTCTGTTGCAGGACAGAAAAGGGGGTATGAGAGTGGAAACAGCACTAAATAGCTGACAAGTAATAACAAATCAAGAGTGTAAAAGCAGCATTAGTCAACTGACATGAGAACATGATTTGAAAAATGTCCTCAAGTTTTGCAGAAGAGCAGCACTAAAAATGTAATTTAGGTGTGATTTCCCTTTAAGTACTCTGTGGTAAATACAAGAAAAGAGGCAGAAAGACAGGAGACAGAAAGTGAAGAGAGACAGAGTGAGTGAAATGTGATACAGGTCATTACGCTGGACTTAATGAAGCCTGTTTGCCTTGATAACCACCCATTTCATTAACCGCTGCTACACAAACACCCTGTTAGCTCGTCTCACACACACATACATACAGTACAATCCCCCCTTTGCCCGTTGTCTGGGACCTCGGAGTGAGACATTACGTGAGATGAGAAAACGATTAATGAGATGCCAATTAATTCTAGACGATTACAAATACTTCTCACTACCTTCATCTCATTCTTTTTCTTATTCTGTCTCTCTTCACCTCTTAAGTCTGTCTTAACGACCACCTGACGACAGGACAGAGGAACCATGCTGGACAAATTCTTGTCATTATGGTTAGATAACTTAAAATGAATTTCAAATGTTTGAACATCCAGACTTTTCCGTCTGATTTGGCCTTTTATTCAATAGACCGAAGTGTGTATGTCTATTTATGCTTACAGTTGGGCGATATATCCATATTACATAGATATGAATGGCAGGAAAATATTTTACTGAGACCTTGAAAGGCTCAAATAGTGAGCATGCATTGTTTGGGAGTGTTTGGGATTTCATGGCCATTTCTTTTGTAGTGTTGCACATGGACTGTAGCACAGAGAGGCTCTGTTGATCCATTTTCTAAGTCTTATGTAAACTGTTTTTCTTTGCTGTGTTTATGAACTTCAGAACAGGTTAAAAAACATGTTTTGGCAAGTGTTTATTTTCTTATCAGGATAATTTTTTTGGCTGTGTAAAGGAAATTCAGTTTTTCTTATAAATACATTATACTTGTTAGAAAAAAGTTGCTGAAAATGTGAAAAGACTGAATTGTGGCGTTAGACTGTTTAACTGTCATTCACGATTTCTGTTTTGTACTTTTTGGGTTTACCAGTATGCCCAGCGCAGCAGTTCACTTCAGCTCACTTCAGTTCCAAAAACCCAGCACAAAAGAAAAAAAATACCTTCCTGTCACCGTCCTCTGGTGGCTCTAACATGGCCCAACATGTCCAACAAAGCTGCTAGATGGAGCATTTATATTTCAGGTTGTTTTAAGGTCATTGTGGTGTTTCACACGGAGACAGTGGAGCGGAAACACCCCCAGTGCTTCAGAGCAGAGCAATTTTATATAATTAGTGACTTCTGAATTATTCAAAGCTGGCTTGGTGGTTAATAACGCATGTTTCTGTGGTGTGACAAACTCAGAACACACATTTGTTGTTGCTTTACGCGAACACGAACTTTAAGTGTTTTTTCAGCCACAAGACGCTGAAGTGGACCACTACCCAATCTTCTAAATAGGACTAAAACCATTCATGATTTCTTCCAAGTGAATTTTAATAGTGGTGCACTTCCACCTCTTGTGGGTGAAAGGAGTATTACAAGAACAAACACAATTACAGCAAAAAAAAAAAATGTATACAAAAAATTTTCACCTGCCAAAACTTTTCACCTGTTTTCTCAGATGAAAAAAAGTGTTGTAGGAAAATGATCCTGGCAAAACTCTCTCATATCATCATTATATATGTATTTGAGAAAAAATAAAAGATCTCATAAACTCAAGGCAATTATATCAGTTTGGTATGCCTCATGAAGACAATAAGCTGTTTCGTTAGCTTAATACAGCCTAGTTACTGTCTTTTTCCCGGCATGTGCAGAGCATAACTTCAGAAGTGCGACTTTGACTTGAAAAGCTGCAGACTTATCTACACTGGAGGCGTTTTGGCACAGCCAAAATGCAGGTGATCTACGCTCACGCCTCCTGTGTAGAGTAGACACAGAAGGAGGACTGGAGCTGCTCCTGCCGCTCTGCTGACGCGCTGCTTTCACTCCACAGCCTGTGCAGACATACAGGCAACGTTTCAACTGCGGTCTGTTTGTCTGCTAAGCAATGCTAGTCAGATTATCCCAGTTCACATTGTATAGCATCTGTGGAGGCCAAAGCTACAACAAGGCTTTGTGCGGCTACTGTGAATCAAACATGCTGACTCATTTATGATGCCACTGTTTTTCTATTGTTATTGGTACCGTGAAACAGGTGAATGGAAATCAATCAGGCTTTGATTTTGTATAATCACACTATACTTTCACAGTGTTTTTTTGAAGTGACTCAGTGGTTTAAGACAGACTGCTCCTTCTCTGTCTGTAACTTCTATCTTCCAGCGCTTGTTATTTAACAGGTTGTTGCATGACTCAGAGCACATTGTTAAAACGAGGTTGGTGCTATTTTTTACCAGGAATGAGGTTCCTCACCCATATAAATCATTAAACCAAGATAGAGACACATAGACAATGTCTACCTCTCTTCTCTCTCCTCCTCCTCCTCCTCCTCTCTCTTTCTCTTCACTCACTACATTTATTATATACTTTGATTCATCTTTTCTTCCATCCCTCTTGCTTTCTTTCTTGACTAGACAAACAGAGCTGAATAAAGGTTAGACAAAAAGCAGAGGATGCAGAACAGGATATATTTCAATGGAGCTCCATAAATATTTAAATGATGACTTAACTGTAGAGGGCATGTGAGAACTCATTTCTCCTTAAATGCAATAGGAATAAAAATATACAAAGTGAAAAGGCTGACAATAAGATAACATAAGTGAGTGGCTGATAATATGTTCAGGTTTCACACATTTTTAAGACACTGCACAGGAATGACTGTCTCCGTACTTAATCCAGCTACACGTGTCACCAAGTTTACATGTAGACTGTGACCCAATTACTGTAAATAAGTAGGTTAAAGCCACTACACTCCCATTGTTCATCCACACAGGGGCTTTCATTTAATGCCTGATTATACCTGATTATGAGTCTGTCAGCATGTACAAACAGGCTCTAACCCTTTTCAAACAAGGCATTTTTATATGCAGTATATAAAGCACAGCTGTAGATAACAAAATGAATGCTGGTTGGATTCCATTTACTGTATACTGTAGGTGCTATAGCTAGTTGTTGGTGTGTCTCTGTCATGACTTACTGGAGCACTTTAAAAGAACAGAGTCATTAATGTTATTAGTAGCACCTGTGTTTTGCCTATGACCTGTCAAAGTGTCTGCTGTGAAAAGGCCTATTGTGCCTGATTGATACTCTTTTAAGTGGTGGGCAATTAAGTTGTGAGTTATGTTTAATTAAACTAGTAGTTTAACTACATTTTGTAATAGCTTGCAGTTGCAGTTCAACTATGTTATGTTCATATATTTGCATAGTGATTAAATTGGCAGTTCATCAAAGAATCAAAAATCAATATTTTATTTATAAAATATATAAATCCTATATTTATCAAATCTTCCTCTGGCCTGTATTGCTATTTATCCATATATACTGTTTTGGTGGAGTTGCAGAGTCTTGAAGATATCTGCTGTAAAGATGTCTGCCTTCTCTCCAGTATAATTGAACTAGATGGCACTCGGCTACATCTGAAAAACTCAACAGCAATGTCCTTTGCAGAGTACCATCAAGTCTCATTATATTGTAGAGAAGGCAGACATCTCTACAACTGATATCTCCAAAACCCACACTAAAAAATGTAAAAGGATAAACAGCAGTAGAAGCCAGAGGGGGAAAAAAGTACTTTTGATTTCAGGGTGAACTGTCCCTTTAAAGTGGTTGAATCTCCTCCTTTTGTTTTCCTTTTCTTTTGTGTATAGTAAGCTACTGAAACTACTGCCAATTTGGGGCCATAAAAAAAGAAAGGAATGCTTTTTTAGTTTTATCATTGCTTCTCTACTGACTGATGGATGTAAAATCAAAGCTGGCATTTCTTGCCCTTTTGCATGAATAGTGGGGTATTTTATTTTTGTGGTGTATGTATAACCTGAGAACAAGTGGGCAATCTCTGCAATAAATTCAGTTGAGGGGTATTTGATGTTAGCATGTGTCTCTTTTGCATTATTTCATAGCAATATGGCTGCTGTGAAAAACGTTTGGTGACATCATGGTATTCTAACCGTATTTTGGCTTCACACAACTTCAACCCGATCAGAGGTCTAATCAGCCAGGATCACAAACAGTTGTGTGAAGATAGTGGTCTCCATTTTCACGCATGTTTTGTAGTCAAGTGCACCCTGCACAGTGTGTATTTTGGTGACCAGGCTCGCCCAGCACACCTGGGGCACATTTGGATACAAGGTAGGATCATAAAGAATACATGATCATTCATTAAGGTGGGTGTGTTAGAACCTGTGACTGTCATGGCCAGTCACACTCATTACTTTCATCCCCCTTTAATGATATCTCTTTAAAAAAAAATTCATCATGTTCTCCATGTGTTATACCAATTCTGACATTCTTGAATCTGACCCCCCATATTATAATATTAAAAAAATAATAATAAAAGCTAAACTGAAATGATAATATCCATGCTGGAAACTAACATTGCACACACCATCACACCACACTCTCCCATTTTAGAGGGTGTGCATGCACACATGAACATGGCTCACAGCTAAGGATCTGTAGTGAAGATTTAGGCTAAAAACACGGTGTCAATGATGACTTTCAAGTCAGCTTAGAATGTCGAAGCTTTTTGAGACTTGGATGTTTGTTTGTTTTTTGTTTGTTTGTTTGTTTTTTTTCCGTTTGAAAACTCCATTCACTTAAATTTGGGGGAAATTCTGTAACACTTTTCCTCTGAAAGTCCAGCAGTGTTTGGTGGACTAAAAAACTAAATCCGACTTTCATTCAGCATGAGAGTGAGCAGATATTGACTGAATTTTCATTTGGGGGGTGAACTATCCCTTTAAAATACTTTTACCATCCACTACTAATCTGTTCAACTCCCAATCCATTCAAATCCCATTCAGCAACAACTAATTGTTGGACTGTGCTGCTTTACTGTAACTGTTCTGTCATATTGCTGCAAATCTCTTCAAAATGAACCTCAGTCTGTGTCTAAAGTACCTACTTTAAGGGATAACATACAAGCAGCCGGTCATAAGCCCTGACAGGATGATTTGATCCCTGAGATCTGAAGTGGCTCCTTCCTCTTCTGGTTTTCCTCTGCTGTGTTGAACTTACTTGCTTACTAAGTACTTAAAAGGCTAATATAAGAAAACTTCCCAGTGCTGATAGGTCAGTTGAGTGTCAGTATGATGCAGATTATGAACTGGTTTGAATCTCAGCATTATAAATATGTGTTAATTTTAGGCAGCTCTGTTGTGGTGTTGTCCATGTGTTGAACAGACTGCTCACTGTAGCCTATTTCCATTACAACAATTGCCTTTGATTGAGTGCAGCAAGTGTATACACTCTTCATGACATGAAATGGAATGATTTTATGTTTGTGTGTGTGTTATCAGTGTTCATTATTTGTCTTTGTTGGTTCTCTGTGTGTATTGATCAACACTCTTCAAATTCAAAAGGCAGAGAAGGAGCAATAAGAGCGAAGGGGAACAAAAGAGACAGATAAAGAGGAACAGACAGAAAGAGAGAGTGGTGTTTCAAGTGTGTGTGTGTGTGTGTGTGTGTGTGTGTGTGTGTGTGGCTGTTCCTCCACCTGAATCCATCCACATGTTGTTTTCCATCATTATCCCAGACACAGACAGTGAGAAATCCTGACATCTATTCAATAAACTGTCAGCACAATCAACACCAATATGTTAGGACTTTGACGAGCTACACAACAAACAAAGCAGAGACAGAGGCAGCTGTTTATCTGACACGGATGCTGAAATCGTCACCTGTAGTCCGGCGAAAATCGCAGTGCAGCTTGTTGGAACTTGTTGAGCAGCTTTTCTGTCAATGTACAGGATTCGACTGCTCACTGTCATTTGGTCTCTCTTTTTTTACTTTTTGATGGTGGAACACATTTTCCATCTTATTTAATTAATGTTCTTGCAGAACTTCTCAACTCAAAACATATGCTGTTTTAAAGGAACAATATGTAGCAATTATATGCACATCCATTAACGAGTACTGCAGTCCAAATCGCAAATTAGAGTCTTAGACTGTATATTGAATAGGTTGAATCTCTAATGGTTGAAGCAAATTGGTTCTAACTGTCAATTGTCAGTCAATGTAAAGTTAAGCCTGGTTTCCTGAAAACAAAAGCCCACTACAGTGAAAATGCATACTCTGGAGTTGGAGTTTAGTGGCTGCTGTTCAATTTAACTGTTTTAACTGTTTAATTTAAACATCTACTCCTTAAAGATTATCAATGATTTATTATGACACATAAACAGACTACGGCAGATACTTCTGTATCTCTTGGCAGACAGCAGCACGGTGATATTAGAATATTCACGAGTAGTCATCGAATACAACTAGTGGACTAGTTGCAGGAGATCTATTTTTTTTCACCCAATAACAATGATCAATTCTCATTAAAAAGGTCTCAAATACAACCAGTAAAGGGTTAACTAATATAGGCAGGACCAACCTGGGGACAAGTGAAATAGCGATTGGACTGAACACCAGCAAGCTTGTCTGAGCTGTTTGATTGCAGGAACAAAGCGACTGCTTTTTTGAAGGGAGCAGCAGTCTTTTCTGCTCTAAATACCTTAAATTTTGTTCATTAAACATGGCTGACCACAGATAAACAGTTAATCTACAATGATGCACAGTATTGACAAGTGGTTTTGATAGTCGACTATTCTATAAAACCTCTTGTTGTTATTGTCTTTTACTATCCTCCCGCCTCATCTTTTTTTTCAGCACTGCTGTGGTAGCTTCGCTCCATTTTTCAACATTCTGTACATCACCCCGAGCCCTTTGTTTTGTTCTAAAAGGCAAACCCAAACACAGCTTTAGCAGTCTCATTAACTCCTCAATTCAAATGGACAGTTTCTATAAAAACTACAGAACACAAGTGAAGGAAGTCAAACTAAATCTGAGCCAACATAGAGCTGAATCCATCTTCCCAATGGACAATCTGTGTAATCTCATTATTTCAGCTGGGGTGAAAATGTTAAGAGTCCATATTTAGAAATTTGGCATGTCCCCATCTGCCTCCAGAAAGGCTCCAGCTCAGTAGGACCAGTGAAACAATTTGAATATACTTAAAGGGCAACTTAACCCGGTTACCCCATGACCGCTGACACCCCACAGCTATAACAGAACATTGCTCTCGCCTCACTGTCTACACTAAATGCAATACAGCCAGTTTTTTTAGCCGTCCATCTCAGTTTCTGTCAACACAACTGCATCATCAGTGGTATAACAGCTCACATTTCATTCACACATAACTGCGGTCCAACTGCTGTCAGTCATACACTTTCAAACTCTTTTCAAATTACTCCAAACTTTAAAAAATAGTCACATCTGTAAATATAGTTCTTTGAATTCTGGGTTATCAACAGGCCTGGATTTCCAGACATATAGTTCCACCACTCCACACAGCTGGTTTCTGTTTTCATGTACGTAGTTGGGTAGAGTAAATAAGATATTATCTCGTATTTCAGGTGCATGGAGTACAGAACTTCATGGTTCCAAAAATTCATGCAAATGTACTTCACAGAACCAAACCAGATCCACCTATTATTTGAAAGGTGGGATCCAGACCCATGCGGAGCTGAGAAATGCTGGACCTGAACCTGGAACAGACCCGCCTATCCCAAGCCAGCCAAGAGACACAGACTCGATTGGCACCAACTTAACAGCTAATTGTTCTTAACAAGTTAGCTCTAATTTACACATTGCCAGGACAAAACTTTGTGTCTGACCTAATGAAACATTAGTAGACTTCTCCCCTGTCCCTGGCCAAGATGCATATAATCCATCCTTCTCGCCAAGAAACATTCCCTACTTTACTTTCAAAGTCCACTTGCTGTCCCAGAGACAGATGACAAACGTGCCTTGTTTTGAATCAGCTGTAGACTGCTGTTACAAGGAAGTATGAGGAAACATCACAAATTCTTCCCATATTTTATTTGATCCAGAGGACAGAGACTCCCTAAGAAAGAAGACACCAAACAAATTTTTCTAGCAAAAAACTAGAGCTTTTCAGTCAATTATTTTCATTCAAAAGTTTCATTAAGTGTCCAAAACGGCATCTTTCTTATATTAAATCATGGTTACCAATCAACATTTGTAACCATGACTGCATTCCATTACCTTAACCAAATGTGTATTATTGTAACTGTGTTTATGTATTGTAAAACACATTTCCCATAACCTTAACCAAGTACTTACACTTTTCATCTTACCTCCGTAACCCTAAACAAACCAAGATATTCTCACTCCAGACAGGTCACAAATTCTGTCACTATGTCATCTGACTTTGATGGCACATCAAAACATATTGCTAGAGGGATGCCACTAGAGCTGATGTTACAGGGGTAATTACAGCGTCATACTTTGAAGCATAAGGTCACTGACCAAGCTGCCATTTTTGATGCATCGGAGGAGAGAATGGTCTAAAACAAGCAGGTTTTGTGCCCGACCATAGCAATGTGAGATCAATAAATGGTTTTATTTTTGAAACAGCAATGTCACCCTGTCGATAATTGAAGGCTCAGATGGCAGTTTAGAGCCGCCATCAGATAAAATCATTTTCACCTGAGAAGCTGTTTGTCTGCACTGAATATATTCATATTTCTAGTGGAGACAAAAATGACTCAAAAGGTGTTCAGGGTCAGAAAGTAGCTGATTGTTAATTAGCAGTAATGGACAGCTGGCTGCAAAAATAGCCCATTTACAATATTATATGGCAACTTACCAAAGGCATTTATTCAGTAAAAGACCACTGAAAACATTAAACTCACATTTAAAGAAAAATCATTTATTTGACTTTTTAAAAAGTGATTCTCTGTTGCTGCTACACTAGTTAAACATGGTCAAACTTTTTTTTTTTTCACTTTATGAACTAGGTCAGATCTTTGGTAATGTGGTATTGAAATCAGTTATACGAAATATATTTATCTGTTAATCAGCAATAAAAGTAAAGAATGTGTCCAGTAAGTATTCACTGCTGCAATGTTTTTATTAATATGAAATGAATGTGGTTATACACTCACTGGTATTCTGTGTCGTCAGTAGAATACTGCAGTATATAAAAGTCATATAAAAATCTGACTTTAATGAGCCACTGCATCAGTTATTCTGCTTGATGTATCGCTCCTACACAAACTGATGATAAAACCTAATGTGTCTTATAGTTCAAGACACTCAGAGACGGAACAGAACATACAGTGTTACTGCCCTCAAACAGACACACACTTATTCACTGCATACATCAATGATACCATGAGTAAGTAGACAGGCAGTGCAGGCTGTTAAGCACCAGATGGTCACACATCTAATTGACAAAACATGGAGATTTATTGCTTAATTATACCCATCGGACACTTTTACTAAACAAGCACATTAAAACATTGAGTAAAAGACTTCAGAGAATAGTGTTAAATGTAATCAAACACACGCCAAAGCAAACGCACACGCACACTGTGTGACATCTGACATTTCAGAAACTGGCCTTTCAGAATGTGTATGAATATACAAAGTGTCATGTGTATTTAACAGTGTGCTAAATTCAGAGTAGTAATATATTGCATTAATAAGTGTCAGTGTAAAGAGCTAGCAGAGCCTCTGGCTTGGTTTTACTATTCATTCTGAATGAGAAAACAGTCTTCAAAGGTTACAGTCAGACAGGAGAAGTCATATCGCTTTTATTAAGCATTTCCAGCCACATTAATTACTTTTTCTATGAATGCGGGTTGGCAGCCTCTCACGTTCTCGACTTTTTATTTGTGACTTCTTTGACAAACACAGAAAAACAGTCAGTTCAGCCGCTCAGACTTACTCAAACACAAGCTCACACAGCAGTTTTCATGGCTTTAGACAAAAAGGGCACAAGCAGATCTCTCCAAAAATCCTCATCAGCCGCTCATCTAGTGTCGTTGTTTGCATTTTTACTTTTGCATCAAGTAGAGTACACTTTAAAATAGCACCAAAAAGCATCTTTTTAAATGTGGTCACTCTCCACTCTGTTAGATTAATGGCTGAGTCCTAAATGCATCATGACTAATGTGTGCTGCCTAGATTTTTGCGGGAATAATGTTAAAACCAGATCATTTGGAAGGACACAGTGTGTGTCCAGTGCTAAAGTTTAAGGCCAGTGCAGTCTTATTTATGTATTCCAAAATCACAAATTTGCCTCAAAGGGCTTGATAATTGTACAGCATATAACCTATATCATTAAACTGTTGTTTCAGGTAAAGAAAAAAAAACTTAATCTGAAGAAAAGAAGAAAGAAATGAAAAAAAGGTGAGAAACTCAGAAAAAGCTACAGACGAGGGATCTCACCCAACAGGGGTTTGCTCAGGCCAACAATTAAAGTTGGCATTTTAAAGCTGCCCTAGTCAATATTTTTATATAAACAATCGATCAAATGATGTTTGTGTAATGTTAAAGGGGTTGCTCGCGCTGGCAAACCTTCATGAACTTCTCATCTAACTCTGCAGGTCCTCTCAGCCTTATTGTGAGCTTAAGTCTATTGTGTATCATTGTTTTCTATGGCCCTTAAACTCCAGCTGCAGGAGGCAGCTATTCTCAATGAACAAAGCTCTAATAAACTGTCTGTACAATTCCTGCCTGGCACATAATGTCAAATCGACAATAGCGACTAGCTGGTGAACACAGTGAAGCCGATAAAGAGCCAAATATTTTATTCAGGAGTTGGTAAGAACCAAAGGAAGGCTAAAAAGAGAATTGAATAAAATTCTACAAGTGATCAGAGACATGACTTTAAATCAGTGCTGGGGTTTCTCTGTGGCGGCTGGATGTGGAAATCAGCTTATTAAATGTGTGCTGTTGTGATAACAATTTGTTAAAGTGGTGCCAATGCGATGTTGCTGCACTTGCCCTAAGCGGCCCAACAAATCTATAATGCATCTTTAAATATTAATCATGTCAATGGCTGAATATTTGAAGCATTAAAGCTTTCTCTTACCTCGGGTTTTAGCTGCCTAACATTAACTCTACATGCTATACATACTGTAGTGGCAAACTGTGGATATTTTAGCAGTAATCAATCAAAAAACTTTGGCATTTAATGTTCGAAGGCATTGTTGTTAACTATAATATGGTATTTTCCTGTGTCTACTCCCAAAAAGTTACTCCATAGGTTGTCTAAGCAAGCAGCTTATTACAATCCACATTATGTTTATTGTTAGGTGCTGACCTTTCGTGGCCATAGTAATTATGAAGGGAGCAAAGCGGAAAGAAACAGAAAGAGGAGAGTGTAGTATAACCAATTTGGCTTCACAGTTTATCAAAATACTATTGAAATATATACGGCCATATGGCTAAGCGCAATATCCAAATTGCAGAGCCAGCAATTTTTTGATTAAAAAAAATTGTGTGGGGGAAAAATAAATAGATAAATAACATTACAATGATGTAATGTCGTGCTGCCAGAAAGGCCTGGCTTTAAAATCTTGTTTTCCAGTTATAAGAAAACATTTTTGTTGTCACAATTTTTTTTTCCCAATGGAAATGAAAATTGTGATGGCAAAATGATCATTACCACTAATCATGTTGCATATCGCAATCAGAATATGTTGAAATAATTGCAGTATGTTACCTACCTAACTTTTAACCCAAATTCTAACACAAACCTTGGTCTTTTCATAAACCTAACCAAGGATAGGTTTATAGTGATATTTGTGCCTTGGTGCTCTGTGTGATCCCACAAAAGCAAATCAGAAGTGGAGCTTTACTGTCTTCACACGGCGTAGACTTTCCACCACATCAACAGAGGTTAAGGTGCTGTCCAGCAGCACACAAGTCCTCACACGGGCTGTTTTCCAGAACTGGCTTAAGCACTTACAGAAACCACGGAACAAAAGGGGAAGCTTCCGAGGATAATCGGCTAAAATAAAGTGTGACGACAAACAAGAACAAACAGACACACTATTAATCCTGTAGTCAGTGAAACTCATCCTCATTTGGAGTACAGCTGTCTTCACTTCTCAGGCAGTTTACCAACAATCCTCCAATCCCTCTGTCCAAACAAGCTGTGCGAAATAAAGTTAGTCTGCGGGAGATTTAGTGTTGTGACTGGGCCCGTGTCTGCACCACAGACATGAAAAGTAGGCTCTAATTATTTCCTCACGTCATATTTGTAGTTTTCATTGCTTCTTCCTTAATCATTCAAGTTGAGTTACTGTAAACTCTCCTATTAAAAGTATGGAAATAATGAGATAAATGGGGCAAAACTAAAATGAAAAAAAAAACAACAACAACAAGAGTTAGTCTCTTGGAACATATTCTGGGTAATTTGTCCAGGAATAACAATAAAAAGCTTCTGTCCAACTAGCAGAGCAGGAAATTCATTATTTGGGTTTTAAAAAAAGAACTTTATCCAAACTGGCAGCAGGAGGCTGTTTCTTGACCAACCCTTGTCTTTATTACTCTCTTCCTCTCTCTAACTTTGTCCACATCTTCAGTCCTTCATTTATCCCTCCTCTTGCTTTCTCCGTCATTCTCTTCACCTTTTCTCTGCCCTATTCATGCTCACTGCCTCCCCCATCTGCATTATCCTGCTCTTTCTCTCTCCTCCTCCTACATCTCATCGATCTCCTGCTGAGAGGCTGCGTCAGGGCAGATAAATGTTGGACAGATGTTGTGCAGAAGTCTCGCCTTGGGTGGCATAACTAAATAAGAGCGTGTGTATTTGCCTCTGTGTGTGTCGCCTTGGGTGGCTACAACTAAATAAGAGACGAAAAAAAAATGCCTCGAGTTGTTTCCAATACATGCCCCCTGCCAGCCACAGCTCTCTCTCTCTCTGTGTGTGTGTGTGTGTGTGTGTGTCAGTGTCATTTAGAGGCTGTTTGCTACTTAGTCGCTGCTCTTTGACAGTCTATGCTCAGAGTAGAAGATGCATAGTATATAGGTATGATTCCATGATGCTTTTCTGGTGTTATATACTACTGTACGCTTATATTTCTCTCCTTTTTTCTTTGCCTTGCTTAATTTATTTGTATTTTCAGTCCCTCATCTTTGACACATGCACACCGGGACAGAAAGAAAAGAGGAAAAAGACAAAAACAGAGACCTCTCTCTGACTCTGTTTTTCTCCCGGCTCTGTCTGTGCTGGTGTGTATTTTCAGACCGTGGTCAGTTATTAGCATTTGGCAGTCTCCCTAACTGTTCTATATTCAGCACATTAACATGATTAACACTGCTGAGGAGGAAACATTCATGTAGAATAATGAAAATGGATTCTCTAAGTGGACGGGCTGGCTGGCTGACTGAATGTCTTGGTGAATGACTGACTAGCTGAAAGAATGAGAGACTGATTAAATGACTGAATATGCTAAATCCCTCATTGACAGCTGTTTGTTGCCTTGCTAAATAAGAGACTGAGTCACTGATAAACTAACTGACTGATTGTCTTGTACAGACTGACTAGTTTAATGAGCTCTCTGCAATCATGTTTTACACTGTTTCTATAGCTAAATGTTCATACTGTCAGAGTTTACTGGATAAGTATGGTGATATTTTATGTTTTTCTTATTTCTCTTTTCTAACTCATCCCATGAAAAGACAAAATCCAACAATGCATGTATTCCACTAACAAGTATTCTCTGTGTGTCTTCCTCTGAGCCATAAGGGCTCCATTTTTGTCCAAAAGCTATTAAAAATACATCAATGAGCTCCTCTGTTGCAGTGGCTGACATGTTCCTTCATTATGATGAACATGGGCGCTGTAGTTTATTTTGAGGCAATCCCTCATACACCAGCCAGCTTCTGTAAATACTTACTAAAGCACCAAATGTGGATTAATCCATGACAGAAAATAGTCCCCATGAAATGCGCCATTTACTCTTGTTTAAGATTTAGCTTCTTGTACAAATAAAACTAAATATCTGTGACCCAATTCAAAATTTTAGGGTCCTTTCACACCTACCTCATTTGGTCAGACTTTTCACTTTGATCGGAACCAAAATTACAGGTCTGAAACATCCCCCAGACCACGGTCCAGACCAAACAGCCAAATCTTTGTCCAACCAAAAGAGGTGGCCTCAGTCCGGATCCAGTTGAACCACAGTTTGTTTCATTTCTAGTGTGAAAACTTGTGCTGGATGGTTCAGACTTACAAGAAATTCTGGCAGGCAATTCTCAGAAACCAGTAGGAGACCAAATGTTCAGCTGACATTTGGTCCAACAGCTTCATAAAGAGTCAGACACACAAAAAAAATTTCAATTATTTTCTAAATGTATGAGAGAGAGAGACAGAGAGTAATTGATATGAACAGACAACACGCCGACATCAGACGCACACGCCCGTCTGTAAACCAATTAGTTGCAAGTATATGGAAACAAAGCTCACGTAGGTGATCATGACAGGATGAAGGTAAGTCGTGTGTAGTCTTTTTGATAATTTCAATGTGAAACCAGAACTAACCAGATCAAATATATAGAATGCAACAAAAACATGAACTTTGTTTGGACCGAAGTTTGGACTTTCAGGTGTGAAAAGGCCGATGCATCTTCAGTAAAAAGCAAAGGGTTTGGTGCTGAATATAAGAACTGAAGGACTGATTAACACATTTTTAGTTCTGGTCTTTTTATTTAGGCGTTTATTGACACAAACCTTTATGTTTGTGCAAGTTTTTGCTGCAATGATCCAGAATCTCCCAGACTGAGACCTGCAGGTATTTTGTGTGATCCAGCACTTCCTCTGTCATGATCACAAACTATCAATAGACTTTATGAGGTATTAAATGCTATGTATTCTAACATTATTTTACTTCCAATTATGGTCTTGTCAATTACTTAGGTCGGCAAATTAGCCTTTCAGTCAGTCTGTCAGTCACAGGCAGTCTCCCTTGGGTCACATATTATTATGTAGTGGCACCTGTTACCTCCAGAAACAATCAGCAAGTGGAGCAAAAATTGCCTGAGGAAAAGTTGTACTCAGATACCCCACTTAGACCTGGCATTAACAAAACATATATACCTGGATATTTTATTTGGAGGAGGAAACTCAGGTGGTCTGACTCCAGTTGTGATCAGCCAGGTGTTCATGCAATCCATACATCTGCAAAACAAACATCCGCTCAGCATGTTAAAAAGGTCACCTAACTCCACTTCTTCCTGCAAGCTAAAGCAAACCTGGCAAAAGCTATAGGTAGCAGCTGCAAAGGAAAGAGATGTGAAACATGTTGACAAATCAGCCTGCCCCACAAATCCTTCGAATATTGAGTCCACAACACGGGCACAGTAGAAAACAACAAGAATCATTATTGACCCAAAAGTTTCAGGCAAATGAACATTGATTAAACTAATCAAACAAAGGAAAAAATGTCAAAAATCTAAATTTAAGTTGAACTTGATAGACTTTAGTCTTTTCTAGTAGTTAGTTAGTTTACCTTTATTTCAGACGCAAAAGTAGGTCCATATAAAAAAATAATAATAAAGCGACATACACACAACATACTAGACAGAATAAAAAAAACAAATAAACAAAAAAGAACACACACACCTAAAATACGTACAAACACGCTCACCAGTGTCCCCAGAAACCAGAATAATATCTGGTGCTGCTCTTTTTAGGCACGGTTAAAGCCATACTAGTACTTTACTAGTTGGTGAAGTTCTGTTTTAATACCAAGTAGTGGCTTATTTTCTTGTAAAATTATTCACCAGTATATCAATACCGTTTTGAAATTCATTCCAGGTCTATATATTCATATAGCCTTCAGACAGCCTTGAAATTCAGCCAGTAATGCAAAGCAGCACTGTTTGATTGATGAACTCTGGACAGTGTGTGTAAGCCTGCCTCCTTTTCCTGTCTCCACGTCTGCCATCGCTGCGGTGCACAGAAAAATAAGCTGTTGTGTTTGGGAAAGTGACTGACAGCAGGCAGCAAACAGCCAGACGGCAGCTGAGATCTGATTCACTGAGATCAACAAACTCTGCCTCTGCTGCTGTAATGTGCTCTGTTCCACGCTGTCAGAGAGTGACAGCTTTACTGACTGACTGGCTGACAGAGTGCCTGACTGAATGACCATTTAACTTTCTTTTCTCATCATTCTCGATCTTTTTTGTTGTCTTTCTTGTTTTATTTCTTTCTTTCTTCGAGCTACGTTTAGCCTTAGTGCCCCATGTATACCACTTTCAGCCTGCCTGTACTGCCAACACTGTTAAGTAATAATGGAAAAGGCCTTCAGGGCAATCACACTTAATTTTGTAAGTCTAATTTCCCAATACACCCAGACTGAGAAAAAAAAATCAATTAATTTATACACACGCACACACCAGGAAGGATACACACGCACACACACACGGACCGAATCACAGAGGTACACCCACACAAACATACACACGAGTGGCATTTACGTGTATGAACACAAACATGTAATTTCATAAATATTCACAGACACTTAGGAAATTACAATAACTTGTGCACTTGAGCACACACATCATGTTAATTGGCAGCGTGGTTGGGGCTATTATGAGTTAATTACTTTCTTTAACCTGATTCAGTGTCTAGTAAAGGCAGAATTAACCACAGACCACTGTATGTGTGCGTGCGTGCGTGTGTGTTTGCCTGCGTGTGTCCGTGTGCCTGCAAGTTATTGAATCTGAGAGCAGAGACTGCGAGCGTTTTCACATCTATGTGTGTATTTTCCCTCGACACAGTGGCATTGACCCCTATTAAAGTGTATTAATAGGCAAGCTAAATGTTCAGCATGAAAATCTAAAAGCTTACAGCCAAGATAATACTCTATTAAGACTGCATGTGTGTGTGTGAGAGTGTGTGTACATACACAGTTGCACAGGCAGGGTTATCTGGGCTAGCTTGAGGGCGAAAAGGAGATTTCCTTGTGTAGAATTTGCTGATCGTTTTCTTTCACATTACCTGCACTATAATGCTGCTGCATAGATTGAGTTGATCTCTGTATAACCTCCAATATGGCATCCTGGCTTCACTGTATCCTGTGAATCAACATGCATTACACCTCCATTTGTACATGTTTAACGTCATATTGGCTCATGTGGTAGTGCTGACTGGCTACAACAGACAGCGAGTTAACCTGAGCTTCTCCGTTTTTCCTCTTCACGAGTCTGTACCTGACCTTATCAGATCTGTCGTCTCACAATGCATGTCCAACACTTCTTATATGTGGAATACTGGACAGATTCATTATATTACTGTGAGCTTACAAATTACAAATCTGTCCAAAGCAGGATCAGGCAGTGCACAAAGTCCCATTCACTGTTTTAAAGACGTTGGCAGAAGCATTCTGTGTTAAGCAAATGAAACTGCAAAATCTTGTCTCTTATAAATCATCCTGAGTGGGTTTTTTACCAGCAGCATGGCTCTACAGATAATAATGTAGGTCTGTCAGCTAGTTAGTCCACCACTTTGGTTCAGAGAGAAGTCTTTCAACAGCTACTGGGTGGATTGTTATGTCATGTTGTGGTTCCCAGAAGATAAAGCCTGATTATTTTGATCTTCCTTTAACTTTTCCCTTAGCACCACGATTAGGGTGACACATTTTAAGTGAAGTGTTGCAGCAGCTCTCGGATGGATTGCCGTCCAGTATTTTTTTAGATTGGTTCAGACATTCATGTCCCCCTCAGGTTCCCCAGTCTTTTCCTCTAGTGCCATCATCAAGTCAAAATTTCAATTTGTTACAACCTGTTCTCATCCCAACTCATTAAATACCAATGTTATGTCACTGCCCCTCAGCGTGTAATATTGATGCACAGGGTACCCTTTATGACTATGAGGCTGACAGAAAGCCTTTTCAGGATGTGATTAAACAGTCACATTTTGGCTTTACATTACAGACATCATTAAAGTGACTCACAAGACTAAAGTCACATGACACAAGTCACATGAAGCAAATAACATGTATCTTAAAATGTTTGATAATGTTTTGGTTTCACATGGGACATGAACCCCAGTCTCTAGGGTGAAAATGTTTGTTTGAGCCATCCATCCAGGCCTTAACTTCTTCTTCTTCTTCTTCTTCTTCTTTATACTACCTTGAAAGCCTGGTGTGTATCACACAGCCATGGATGGGTTTACACTGAAGTTACTTGAAAGCCCGGTGTGTCTCTTTCAGTCACTAATAGGGACCATGCACATCTGTATGAGTCGCAGAGGGATGGTGACAGCTCAGTGATGCAGGACAATTTGGGAACAAGAGTGGGCTGTCTGTTCAGAGCTATGTGTATGTCCAAATATCTGCAAAAGTAATAACATTCCAAGTGGCCTAAGCTTGACTTTGTGTTTAGTGCTAATTAGCAAACTTTTTTTCTGAGAAAATCCAAAGGATGTGACGTTTATGCACGCTCGCAAGTGCCTCCCTTCAGCTCCCCTAAGATGCCAACAGTGTGCAATATGAGCTACCGTTTAGTAGACATTTAGTGATTCTGTTCAATCATGTTCAGTCTCCTGTGTGTCACATCACTGTTTTTGCAGGATGCACACTAATGGCCACCAGTGTCATTATAGCACCTTTAAGTGCAGCCTCATAGAGCCACTTGAATGGCTTCAGATTTCTAGTCTTGTTTCGACACTCATAGAATTTAGATCTGAATTTTAATAGCTGGGCAAATTCTAAACATTGCTGTCTGTTACACAAGGTGTATAATGTGAAGTATGGCTCACCACTCTTGTATTTCAATCAGGAGAAGAAGTCAGAGCACAGGGTTAGAGTCAGCATACTGTCCCTGAATCACTGCATAGCTCCAGGCTGAACTGGACTAATAAGCCAGTCACCAACAATCTTTGGATATTCATCAGCCTCTCCACCATTGGGTCGGCCTCAGCAGGCAACCTCGGCCATGATTCTGACAAAATATTCAGACAGGGAGTTATTTGAGGACAAAAATAATCTTGTTTTGCTAATGCAGATAGCATCTTAATTGGTGTGACAACATGCAAGTATGTTTGATGGTATCACTTGATACAACAGAGAGCAGCTAGGGTGATAGTCATAGCCATTAGGATTAGTGGCTTTGGCAAGCATTTTGCTTGGGTGAGATTTTTTTTCATCTGTACATATTGCACATCATGTATACCGATACCGATATAGCTGTGATAGGCCAATATCAGCCAGTTCATTAGGCCAATATCAGCCAGTTCATTGGTGCACTGGTACATCTTTAACCCTTTAAACAAGACTGGCATAATTGCATCAAAATTCCACCCCTTTCCTGTTTTGGAAACCAAAAAAAAACAAAAAAACACACCATCCAATCACATACATGATGTATAGTCCTGCTCACATTCCAACTGATGGCATTTCTGAGAAGCCAAACCTCTTAAAAAATAACAATGTGCTTAAGCCATAAGACCGTAAGTAAGGCGAAAAGAGGCACAGACTGTCTATTTTTCAAAAGGTTTAAAGAATTATGCAGTGCGGTAAAACTAAGGGGGGCTACATCGTGTTCAGCTTGGTGACGTTCTTTGGTGGTGACTCACTTTATTGCATCAAGCTCATACAATCTGCTGTGAAATTTTTCACATTCCTTCATTCTCCCTGCGTGCATCCGTGTCCCTTAGTTTCTCTACATTCTGCCTCAGTGTAAATGTGGTGAATATACAGTACAGTACTCCTGCTGTCTGGTAACATACCTCTCACCTTTGAAATAATCACGTTATTATGTGTCTGCTCTCTCGACATCTTGAAATTAGACATTTCTTAAAGATATGCAAAGTAACAAACGCTCACACAAGAAGCAATGCATGATTAGTGGAATATGTCAACATACAAACTCAATGAATTTAATAACATTTATTTTTGTAGGAAGGGTATTTGGATTTAATAGTTATGTTGCATCCTTGTTGCATCATTTTTTTTTGTTTTCTGTTGTAAATCTCACCCAAATAGCATGTTTATATATGCTGTAACCACCTAATCTGCCAGATTGATGCATTTTCGTACCTCATCAGAAAGTCTGTTTTCTCGGTTTCCGTTGTTTTTGGTTTTTTGTTGTTGTTGTTTTTCAAATGAAAACAAGCAACATGTTGATTTCAACTTGAGGGGACACACTACAGGTGAATAATGTGTTTAACTAATAGAGATCACCATGAAACTTCCCCAGTTGAATTCTTACAATAAGACGATTAATTTTTGTCTTGGAAGGATGACGCATCATCGAATTGAATATTTGCTACTTTTCATACATTTCCAGAGCAGAAATCTGAACACTGGGTATAGTCAGGTTCAAAATGTGTTTCATTTTGTTGACATACAGAGTCAAAGGTTTTTACAGAGGGATTTTTTGTATATTTCTTTTTATCATTCCAGAAATCAGAAAATATTGTCAACAGCCATAAAAAAAAAAAATCTGTTTTCGCCATGTTGTTAAGAATAAAATGTTATATAAATCAGGCTATGAATGATATATGAACATAGCCCTCTCTAAAAAAAAACCTTCAGAATATAGATTGGAACAAAACTAGAAAGTTTGGTGTGTGTAAGTGCTACAGAGGTGGAGTTTTCTGGCTCAGAGTGTAAGAAAAAAAAACAAATTTTAAGAAAAAGGCCTATGATATGTAATGTACAATTCTTCACATTTGACAGACAGGTCAATAATGTTTAAAAAAAAAAAGTATCAAATATCGTGTTGAAACTTCCCCAAGTGATAGCTTACATGAAACCTGCTGCTCTGGAGAAAGATAGTATTATTGAGTCCCATCTCAAGAAGGTCACTTACTGACGCTTTGGGCTGGTGGTTCAACCTTTTTGACATAAAACTGAAAACATATCATGAATAACATTCTGAATTAAAGGCTTACTGTAATATATAACATTTCTACTTTAAAATGTCCAAACACCACTCTGTTATATATATTTCACTGAGTTGTGTATCCAAATGTTTCCAACCCAGAGAAACCCATAATCTTTTTTCAGAGTAACGGTGCATTTCATTTGGTTGCCTGTTGTTTTAACTTCAGAGGAAACGTGGGATTCATCAGAGAGTGCAGATGGTCGGCGAATATGACTGAACATAACGTGAATAAAACTTTTTACCTCGTGCATGACCATGATTTCTGGCTAAATTACATCAGATAGGTTTTCATCAGCAGCAATAAGGACAACTCCCATGATTCCACACTACTTCAGGATGTCATACATCTTTTATCATTTTGATTGAGCGACCCCTTGCAGCAGAAGTTGCGTACTGTGCATTTAAACTCCACAAAGTAACTGATTTCACTTATCTGCCAGCAGCATCTGAGCTTATTGCAAGTCTCAGTATCCTCATATGGATCATATACTTTAGCTTATTTTCATACAAGTTTCAGATTTAAATATCAGGGGGCATGCCATAAATAATATTTATTGTTCATTACTATGCATCATTCTGAAGTTAAGAAAAGCAGGTCACTAGTCTTCACTTATATGGAATAAAATCTATGCAATGATGCTCCAGTGTCACTAATACTGTTGAGGTTAGAGGGTTTTTTTCCCCCGCAGGTATTAAAAAGTCAGAATGTAAAACACCTTTATATTTCCACTGAAAGTTCATGAGGTTTTATTGATGTGTCACTCTAGCTTCAGGGTCTTATCTGCAGAGGAAAACTGCAAACTTAGATAAGATAAAGACGAGATAGAAGATAAAGGATGTAATCTTTAGACAAGGTAAAGTAAAAAGACGTGATTTACTGAAAGTCTAGGCAGCTTTATTTTAGAAACAGTAAAACAAAAGTAGACCGAGTACGTCAAACTTCAAAAAAGAGAGGGATGAGGTTTGTGTGCCTGTGTTGAAGTTTCTTCTTTCCTCGTGGGCTGAACATCTTTATTATCTGTTCCCCTGCTGGTGATGGAGACATATTGTTGCCAAGTGATCGCTCGGGCCCCCTCCACCTCCCTAATCTACAATATGTTCAGTTTGGCATGTCTGCTAATATTTGATACCTCTGGGGCACCTCAAAGACACACACACACACACACACACACACACACACACACACACACACACACACTGATTTGCAATGTGCTCCATTTGGCAGGTTGCCTCATAATTGGTACCTTTTGTACTTGTCCACTTGTGCACAAACACATGCAGACAAACATTAGCATCATGATGCTTATGAGCAATTCATTCATAAAAATCCTCTAAACTAAAGAGTCTGAAGTGTTCTTTTAACTTCTGCAACCCCTTTATTTTCTAGAATAATGTTTTATTCTTTCAACAGGAGGACAGGATCACACACATATTGGCAGTCGACTGTGTGTGTGTGTGTGTGTGTGTGTGCCGGACAGAGACAGACAGGTGTAGTATGCCATATGTTGACTTGGTTAAAAGGTCAGGCCTCTTGTGGTCTCATTATAGTATCCGGGTTGATTTTCAACTCTCGCTGTTGCAGGTTGAAAAGCCAAGTCCCTCACGCTGTCATTTCACTCACAGATTATTTATATCAGAACAGTTCTCAGCACGTTGTGTATCTGGAGATTTCCTGCTGCATCTCACCATTCAAAGAAGACAGATACTTTATTTTTAAAGGGATAGTTTAGAATATCAAATGCGGGGTTGTATGAGGTACTTATCGATTGTCAGCGTGTTTGGTTAGTGGCAGCGACAAGGAAGATAAGCAATGCACTGCTGCAGGGTCAGCAAAAAAAGTCAATATTAGTTTAGTGTAGTGTACATTCTATTTAGAATATTTTCACTGCTTTACTTTGCCATTGTACTTTTCTGGCAGAAAACCACTGTTATAGAAGCCATTGTGTCACTTTCTCCAAAGCCACAAGACTCCTTTTGCAAAAACAGTCATTTTACTTTGCAGAACACAGGAATTGCTGGTCTACAGCTGTTAGTTTGTGTTATTATGTGACTTTGGTGAACCAGAACTATCCTTTTAAAAAAAACCAAAGTCACACAATAATGTAAGCTAACAAACAGATTGAGGCAGACCAGCAACTCCCATGTTCTGTGAAATTACTGATTTTGCCTGTGGAGTTTCGTTGGTTTGGAGATGGCAATATTTGGCTTATATAACAGCAGTTTCCCATTAGAAAAGACTGTCTGACAGCGAGGCAAAGCAGTGAAAATATTGTAAATATAGCATACTCTTAAATTGATTTAGATTTTTTTAGGTAGACCTTTTTAAAGTGACTAAAATACTTTTTTTCTGCTGAGCCTGTCCACAGCAGTTCATTGCTTAGCTTCTGTGCTGGTGCTCCTCTATGCTTCTCCAAAGTGTGGGCTTGTTGAGTAAAATCTACTGTAGAGTAAAAGTAAAATCTACTGTTATACACTGACTATTGATAAGTGACTCATACAACCAATCTGAACTATCCCTTTGAAAGAGACAAGCAGACGGGACAGACAGACATACTGGCAAAGAGAGAGATTGCATTATGACAAGCAGAAGAGGAACAGACTTTAAAGTATGTTGTATTTTTCAGTGACAGCATCTATAAAGCGGTCTCCCACAGCTGAGTCAGCATGAACACCTGAACACAAACATCAGCACACCCTGTATTTTAAGTTAAACAGACATTTGTGCACACATCCACACACAGTTTTTTTGTATAAAAATACTGTAATATCTATTGGTAACTAAACAAGATTTATTTTCAAAACAAATGATCTTACTCATACCAGAAGGCAATAAATTGGAAAATAAATTTGGTTATGTGCTTGACGGGAACTGCCTGGCTCCCATTAGCTGAGTTTAGTCTGGTTTGGTTTGGATCTTCACTGACTGGCTAAACCAAACCAGCCAACAGCAGGATTTGGAAATAATGAGCACATGTTGAGCAGAAGCAGCCAGAGTTCGTCCTTACCAGTATTTATTTTCACTAAACACGCATTTTAATATCCCAGGAGGCGTACGGTCTGCAGGCAGACTTACAGTGAAAACATGATGTAAATTGCGTAGAAAATACCTAAAAGATATCAAAGATAGTGTCTGGTCAGTTTAATGATCTTGAAAATGCACTCAGATATGGCATAAATGAGCTGCAGCTTCATTTTATCCACAAATGGGGAAAAGGAAGACTAGAGAGTGACCATTATCTGCAGGGTCGTGGTCAGCTTTGGACAGATTGTGGATGAGTTTGGCTCAGTCACACTCCAGCCAGGTTTGGCCTAGCTGTAAAGACAATAAAGACACGGGTTGTGAGCCAGTAGCTCCAAAGACTGTCTCTCTGTGCCATTAATATATTAGGCCATGGCAAAGTTTTCCCTCCTCTCCCAGCCAGTAAAGTCGAGTCAAACTTTGTGTGGCACATTTACAAGTGAAAACTCATTGTGTAAAAGGTAAGAAACAGAAGAGGGACACAACATGAAGCCTGAAACCCACAACATATTGGGAGTATTTTTGGAAATAGGCAAGAACCTCAGTGTAAGATGTAGAAAGAGATAGTGTATATGATGGAATAAACAATGTGGGTTTTTAAAGCCAAGTATTTTTGCACACTAGCTGCAAATACTGTTTTCTTTATGTGACTATTTTTATGCCAAGAGATATATTCTGGTGGAAAAATAAAGCCCAGCCAATAAAACTCTCCAGTTAAACACAGAAAAACTGTAAAACTCATCTGACCTTTCAGTGCTACTTATTATCCAAAGGTCTTCCAATAGAAAACTAGTATAATATAGACCAGTTTTGCAATATGCCATCAATCAGACCGCATCATATCTATTGTATCACAGATCATGCTGATGGTTTTATTCAGTAAAACTCCAGTGTCAGTGTCACATATTGCTCCAGCACAATACACTTTAAACCATCTTTTGGACTACAGGTCTGTAGTTTTTAGAGGAATTACAAGAACTATATTTGTATTTTATTATTTATATGTATTTTATGGTCTTTGATGAAGCAAGGAGAAGCAAGGATTAAAATGTTTTAGTTGACTGTAATCAGAGGTGAAACTAAGTCAATGTTTTGCAGTTTACATGTAAGTCTCAAGTATTTGCTCTAAAGTTAAATCTAAAGTCCTAAACTTTGAGTTTTGAGTCCTAAACAAGTTATAATGTGCTCTTCAGCAAATGTAATGCCTTTATAACAACAGAGCCTTGACTTATCATTCTTCAGACAACTTCAAATGTCAAATGAAGTTTTTTTTTTTTTCATTTTTGCAGTTGTTGTTTTTTTTTTTGTTGAACATCTCAAAGTTTTTGGATGCAAATGAAATTATATATTCTGTTCTGTCATGCAACTTGTTTGGACTCTGTCAAAGTGGTTCAAACAAGGTGGATCTTGGAAATTCCTGGTTTGATTTGCTGACAATGAGGAGCATTAACGCCTTTACAGGTATCAATAAAATCTGGTTGAATTTAATATTCACGCATGAAAGTTAACTTGCAGCATAGCGGTAGGTAGGAAATGTGGCAGAAGGATTCACCACTGAGGATTTAGCTCACAATCATCAGCAACTGGCGAACAGGAAATGGTAGGATTAGTAGGCAGGTAGTATTTGATGTTACGATGTGGTGACCCAAAACCAGCTACAAACTCTTAAAACCATGATTTTTTGTTCCATGTAAACCTGCTATAGCTCCCAGAAAAGCCTTAACATAGACATGACATCACAGTGACCTTGACCTTTGACTTTATAAACCAAAATCTGATCAGTGAACATTGATATCGAGTTTGAGATATGGTGTTCACAAGAATGAAATTACCTGAAAACATAAAGGCATAAATGGTTTGTCAAGGTTTTTCAAGAATTCTGAATCTCGGAGCTCCTTCAGCATACAGTCGTAAATGTGCACAACAAAAAAAAATAGGCTGATCAGTTCTGTGGTGTTCAAGGTTAGCTGTAGACGAGCTGTAGTCCCAGTGATCACACACACACATTGACTCACTTACACACACCGTAACTGAGGCCATTACACGTTACTAATAAGGCACTCTGATGGTGTTAAAGGTTAATTCCATACCAGAAATTCATGGTCAAAAACTGCTAATTGGGCTTTTCATATACTTTAAGTTCTGCAGCTCTTACAGACAGTCGCACACAGTTACATATCAGGGAAATCTTTGCTCGACAAACAAGAACTTTGTATCATAACTTTGACAATTAACTACAATTATCTTTTGTCTAATTCTATGAAAATTCTCAATTTTGAATTAGATTTCCACTTGATATTTGGGCTTTTTATCACTAAACTAGAAAAATGTTTAGTATGGACTGAGAGTAAAGCTTCATTAAGCTTGTTGTAGAAAGAGTTGTCTTCCTTGAGGCCCGCTGGCTGGTGAATTCAATGCAGCAGGCTCGAGGGGCAGGAGACACAAAGCATGAACACACAGTCCTGCTCCTCTTGCTAAGTACCAGCCTTCCTCTCAGACATCCCGATCGTCTCCAGACGTCTCATCCTGGAGCTCTGGAGCAGCAGAGGGCACTGAGCCCTGGAGGTGAGGCTGATTTCAGAGCTGATCTGAGCTGATCATTGTGGAGATGCTGCTGGGATGTTGGAATGATCAACACACAGCTGTCACTTCATTTCCTCAACATCATCATCACCACTGTTCACCAGAGCGTGCTGAAAATTGGTACCCAAAGGCAGGACATGGAGCTTGATACGAAGCCATTTTTTTGTCCTCTCTCTTGCTGGGTGGCCAGTGTCTTTCTCTGAAGTCATTTAAGACCACTGAGGCTGAGAACTGGTCCCCTAAGGACAGCTGATGGAGCTTGCTATGAAGCCTAAACAAACTGCCCTGCTTTTCTGTCTCTCCCAGTGTGAAGATGCGCTGAATGTGGTGCGACAAAGGCAGCTCATTTTGGACAAATAACAAGTGAAGCATTGTTTGGCAGGAACATTTTTTGGGATTCTTCCATGTCACTTTTGACTCTGTTGTTGCAGGAAACAAGCAAAATGAAGCACTGCTCAGCACAGAGTCACAATTTATTGGAGAGAATTGCCATTGATGTACTAAGAGAACAGAATACCATGTTACAGTACAAGATGGTGTCCCATTCAATCCAGTGGAGACTGCTCACACTGCACACACATCAAAATAGTTCCTTTTGTGGCCTTTAGAGACGTTTTGAAATGTTATTGGCCCTACCGCCTCAAATTCTGATAATAAAAAGAGTTATTTCAGGGTGTGACATCAGAGCAATCACATACGATTTCTTTTTGCTTCAAAATTCACATTATGGACAGCAACAGATGTATGAGGGTCAAAGTTTAAGGTGCAAATGACAAAGTAGGCTCCACACACTGTCATGCTGCTATGAAGGAAGAAACACTCTGGCTTATTAAATAATGTCAGAGGGTAGCTGGGATGAAAAAATGGATAAATCCCTGCAAAAGAAAAGATAACTGATGCTAGCTTGCTTAGGTTCATACTGTTTGCAACCGTTTTCAGCGTGTAGGTTGGTAGCTCGGAGGTTGTTGTTTCCTGTAGTGACAGGGTTTTTGAGAACAGTAACACGCAGATAGCAGAAGGGGAGAAGAATGCGGCCTGAAATAGTCTGGTCTTTGTTTCAGACCCATATTTAACAATATGCATGCTCAGAAGGAACAAATGGGCTTGGAGCTAAAATACAAAAACAGGATAAATAAAACACAATAAAAAAAATAAAAAAAATATTGATATATCCTTATCCTTGTCAGAACACTGCCGTCATACTTCCCTCTCTCTTTCCCGGCATCTCAAACAATTAAAGTAATCTGATGAATGAGAAATGTAATTTAAAAGGCACATAAATAAATGCCTATGGCCATGATAGGAGTATGATCAGACATACAGGTCAATGAAAAAAGTAGATCAGCTGTTGTTGCTGAGAGCTGAAGGTCTCCGTTATGGCTGCCGGAGTGCATGTTACATCACCTTAGAGCGTTCCATTAAAACGCTTTCATAATATCTGTCTGCCGGTAATGAATGATTTTACATTTTCTTGTCTGTGTCTTGCCTCTGTCTCTTTTTCGTATAACTTCTCTCTTCCTGTAGCGTCTTTCTGTCTGTCTGTACTCCATCCACAGAGCATGCAGATAAGAGAATATGAAACAGACATCATTATGTTTTCCAGTCTTTTACAAACACAAACCCGACACCCCTCGGCTAAGCAATGAATATTTTCTCAGCGTGTTTTACACTCCCCCCGTGCACGTACACAAACACACATACACACTGTGCAGGCTCAGAAATTCATAATGCGCACACACACCATTCAATTCCATTATGAAGAAGAGTAATCTTAGCACAGTCATCAGTTTCTCACTTTCTCTCCATTGATTTCTCTATATTATTTTCAATGACAAAAAAAAAAAATCTCTTTAAGTGTGTTTCAGCACTTTTTTCAAAAATGGCTCTTCCTTCCTTTAACGCTCAAAACAGTTTTTTTCTTTGTCAGCCTGACATTGTGGGGAAATGTGCCATGTAATGACACAAAGGTTGACCAGTTTTAGAGGGTACTGCATTTAATTCAAGCTAATTTACATTACAGGTGGCATACACGGCATACAGCAGCATAGCTAATGACTATAAATGCCAATTATTTGGAGAAATCTATTTAGGATTCATGCAGAACAACTATGAGTCATGACCTCTTGAACAACACAATCAGTTTTGTCAGATTTTGCAGAGCTGCATTTACAATAAAAAGTTCCTAGTTTCTGAATCTTTACACTAAAATGTTGTCAAGTGGAAAATTGCATTCTATAAAGCTGTGTCTTTTCTCAGTTTTAAGACAGGTAGATGTATAAGATGTATGTAGAGGTATAGAAACCATTTCATATATTTTAGATTCTATCAGTGATGTGTGACTGATTTAAGCCATGCGAGCAGAGTGGCTCTGGTGACGGCCAACCTGTTCTCATCCCAGTTCAGCCAGTACTGATGCTGGCACCACCCACCTCTCTCTTGGTCAGTGTATGTTTTTATGTTTTGTTTTGGATGTTCTTCTATCGTTGTCCCTGCAAGTAAATTGTCTTGAACCTCTGTTGAATTGCATGAATCTTTAACAGCTTGAGCCTCATTTCCAACTAAAATGGGCTCTTGCTCAAAGCGGCGTGATGATGATGAAAAAATTCCACTAATATTACATTATTTTTTTGTCAGCACTGCCTGTCAAGACACATATGCACGTATCCACAATGATGAGAAATGAAATATTCAGAGACAGTTTTAGCAGGAGAGGGATGCTGCACAGCCCACTTTAAGTCCACACGCACAAAGCCACACGCACATAAACACACTAAGAGATGCAAGTACGCACACATCCACGCACTGCAGACCAGAGCCCTTCATAGTTTATACCTGCACGCATTTTATATCTGACAGCTTCCCCTCGCCTAAAGCTCCAGCCTTCTCTGCTCGGGTTCAGGGGTCTGTTTGTGCTTCTTGAAAATAATTCAAGAGCAAATTAGCCTGCCACTTCTTCTCAGCAACACAGACACATGATTCCTTCAAGCTTGCAGAAGTTGATTCAGAAAAATGTTTATTCCCGACATCATGAAAGAGATGGTGCTTTAAAAAAAAATGTCTGTTCAGCCACCTACACTTGTATGAGCTGCTTATGTCTTCTGTCTATTTCAAGCATAGTGTGCAAAATTATTTGTCTTTGAATGAAGTGCTGTGTTGTACTGAAGTATAAGTGTTCAGTACACGTACAAACAGATCTTCTACACAGAGTCTTTCAACTGAACTGAATCGCCATGCTCTGAGAGCGCTATACTTCTGGTTACTGAGACAGAACAGAAACCTTCACGATGTGACAACTTTGTGCAAACAGTGTGCCGACTGAGCTGTTAAACTTCTAAAGACTGGATGTATGGGCATAGTTTACTGCTGAACTGAAGCCGTTTGAACTAGTGGCACACTAAACTTTATGCTGAACGGGCAGAATCAGCCCAGAATGCCACATCTTTATGAGAACCGAAACGCAGTTCAACATCGATGCAATTATTTTGTTTCGAAAAGTATTAACGAACACAATTGTCAGTGACTTTGAATCTTAGAACTGAACTCAACAAAACATCACAGTGGATGGTGGACGTTCATGTCCACATGTAGCAGGATTAGAGAAAGATCCTGGTTTCATTTAAGTGAGAGATAGAACCAGATGAGGCATCCATAGTCAGGAATTAATGGACGAGGTGGAGGCCAGAACCATCCAACACGAAGCCTCCATTAATTCCTGATTATGGACACCATGAAGGGCATTATACTGATTATATCATGGTCAGCGGTCAAATAAAAGAAAATGTGACATTTAATTGATATTTTCATGCATTTTGCAATCAAAATTGAATGTTTTTCACAACCCATAACTGAGTTTCTCTGTTTACGCCTGAGGGTGCCTGAAACAATCATTATCATCCCATAAGTTTCTTATGCCATGTCAACGTTCGCTACTTCAGTGAATTGGAGTATCATGTATGATACATGATTCACAAATCTTGTAGCCCGTTCTGAGTGGTATTCAAAGGCTGCGTCTTTGTGCCATTTGATTATTTTCCTTTCATTTCTTTCTTCAGCTGCATCCAGGTCATCAAAGTTCTCAAATTCTCCAAACAGGTTCAAAAAAATGCCAACCTTGTTGACATGTTGCAATTTATTATAGGTTAAACACAGGCTTTGACTGCATCCCTGCTGTTGCTACTGTATGATTCAGTCTGCTTATTTCGCTCATTAGTATGTGTCCATTATTGGGAATTAATAACAGCCAATCAGAACTGAGTATTCACCTAGACTATGGTATGAATGTTAAGAAAGTAAACATGTCGCATCCCATGCTTTGAATATTTTTAATATTCAACCAAGGCCACAGTCTTTTCCAAACTATAACCAAGTGCTGTTGAGATAAGTTCTTGAATGAATGTTTTGCAGATGCTCTCATGTACGTTCATTAGAAATGTTTTATTATTATGTTGACAGAAATATAATTCAGGCAGCATTACTGTGTGTTTCTCCCTAAACTTATCTGCTAATGTGCATTAGCAGTATGTGAAGGTAATTTCCAGGAGATCAGTTTGAATATTAAATGAGGTGGTAATTTAATTTAGTGTTCAGTGTTTTATATGATTTTATATGAATGAGCGAGGGCATATTAGAAAAGTCAATAATATAAAGAAATTATGAGAGTGATTCTAATTTCATGCCTATGGCTACACAAATGAACACACTCTCTTCTTCTCGTCCAGTTTTATGTCTATAATTGACTAGTCTCGTTAATCTATTCAAAAACACCTGAGGACCAATTAATTTAAGGAATATGTACATACTACCTAATTAAAAGTAGATGCATATAACGAAAGACACATTTGAAATTGTCAGAGGAATCAGAGAACGTGTCGAGTAGCAGATATTAGACAGTTCACAGTGCAGAGAGACTAAAAAAGATGTAATGTAACAACAAGCTGTGAAGCCTCCGGATCAGAGCCCGAGAAGTGACTTTTACGTGGTATCCACTCATTTTGGAGTCTGTGCATGACACTGCTCTGAATATTTCATACGGCAGCTTTTTGTACCTGTGTAAGCACTTCTGGAGATGTGTCTCAGAGTTGTGTGTGATTCATCTGCTGTATGATATGATGGAAGCCAAGCGGACCAGTCCTCACTCTCCACAAGCAAGCCTCTTTCGTTTTGCGAACATCGAGAGGTGACGCAGTTTTACAGTTGTAAAGATGTTGTTCTATGTAAGATGACCCTGAGCCAGAAAATTGGAAATACTTCAAAGGAAAAATCAAGTCCAGTTTTACTGAAAGGTTGGATAGCAATGGAGAATTTATGTGTCACCCAAAAAATAGACAAGCAGACATACAACCCACAGGGACGTGGAGCATCTGACAAGTATCTTCAAACCTTTCTGTGCAGATTCACTTTTATTGAATTTTCACAGTCAAATACAAAAACACGGAAGGCCCAAGGTGGCTCCAAAAACACACCGATACAAAAATAAAAACTTTGCAAGAAGCTTGCACTGAAGCTGACAGTGACATGATGAGTGATGAAACAACAGCTTTTTCTCAGAACCCCAGCCTGCTAACATCATTTTGAATTCCACAGCACAGATTGTGAGATTAAATGGACACGACTGCCTTCCTGTTGGGACCTGGTGCTACTTTATGTGACGGGATGCCTTGTTGTAAAAATAAAGAAGTCTAGTTCTTTCTGTCTCGAGCACTCCTGCTCATTTTGGATGTTACCAGTGAAGTTTGTGTTCGGCGTTTTCGCTGTGGGTCATTTTGACGGACAGGGTCGGAAAAATTCTGTCATAATCTATTATTACTTGCCACTTTCCATGTCAACACCAAGAGAGACGAATGAGGGTTTTTTTTTTTTTTTTTTTTGGCTGCAGTGATAGCGGAGGGGACCAAAACATTGTGGCGTTTGTGCCTGAACAAGCAAATATGAAAGAGGTAAATATCATTTCATAGGTTTCAAAACATCGTACTGAAGGACTGCAATTGAAAATTAACCATCTTTCTAACACAGTGACATTCACAGAAATGTTGATTATACTGTTTTGTCCATATAAATAAGAGAAATGAAATTAAATGAAAATTCTGAACTTGGGATTTCACGGCTCCACAAGCACTCGCTTCACTGAGGGGAAAGGAAGTGTATCTGTAGGCGATACCAGTAAGGTATCAACTGAAAAAACCCAGTTTGTGGGATCGAAAGGTATCCATTCCAATCCTTTTTGAACCCAGATCTAGAAAAAAAGACCATTTAATGCAAATTTAGACCATCAACAAAACATTGTAAAGAATGGTTATGTGGTGTCTGATACAAATAAATGCATGAAATGCAAAATGATTATTTCAGGAATGCTTTCATTCACATGAAAGCATGTAAAGGATGAAGTAGAAAATAAAAGGTATCAAATTATATTGTGTATCTATTGTATCACTGTCACTTTAAGGGTACTATTGGTATTGTAAATTTCTAAACGATACCCAGCTCTACTCAGCACACAGTTTTGCAGACAGGGGGTGTGGCTGCACCCCTAACTGACCCCTGTGGTCACAGACGCACTCCAGTGCCTCCAATCTGTAGCTCTTATACGCACTTTCCACACCCAGATACTGAGATGGCTTGACTGCTGTGTGAAGATCAGCAATGATGCCCACAATTTTGATATATTTAGTTACCTCCAAAATGTACTCTGAAATTGTTGTGTGTGAATTAATGTCACAGTAAATCGCCCTCAAAGTTTTAATCTGTCTAAATGATGGAGGGCCTTTTTCTGTCATTGTTAAAAAAAATTTCAGTCAGTGACGGAAAGTGTTTGGTAACGCCTGGTTAACAGAATATTTAAACCATGACCTTGGCGTTCCTCACTTGCCAACACAGTGACTTTAAAGTCATAATATGCAGCATTTTCCTAAAATGTAGCGTATAAACAACATAATCCCTTTCAATCATCACTTATGACCCACTATAAGTGTGTCTGCAGAAATCTTACCCTCTGTCTCATTATTTTGCCGTGCTTGGGACGCGTTACCAACCCAGAATGTCAGTATTTGATGTGAATGAGAGTCAACAATGAATTATCTTTCTGGTGCGTTTATAAACAGCTCAGATAAATTACCAATTCTTCCCTTAACCTGTATCACTCTGTTGTAGGACATATTCTCTCATTTTGGCAAATAGTTTTTAGCATTTGGTCCAAACCACTTAAAAACCTGTTTGTTTGTGCTGCAGTGCTGATTTGAATCTGTACACACAGTAACACACACACACACACACAGACACCTTTAATGAAATGTATCCAGACATCAACAGCAGTAAACACAGCTAGAGCCTCTTGGACAGAGTTCAAACCCGCTCTCTACCACGGCAGCGTGTGTGCATTTTCAACAGATGGGGACAGCAGCAGGGTATGTGTGTGTGCGTGTGTGTGTGTGTGTGTGTGTGTTTGTGGGGGTCCCTTAGTGCTTCCTCCTCAGTGCTCTTCACAAAATGACCTCAGGAGTTGTGGGTGCAGACGTTTTGGAGCCTCGCCAGCCTAACAGCCCTCTATACATACATTACGGTATCACTCCAAAACCCATCTTGAACTTGTAATGTATCACTGGGGAAAACGCTGTCTTTGAGTTCGGCCCCTTGAGGGCCTTTAAAACACTTTTCAAAACTTTTATAGCTCAAACTATTCCACACTAAATAAATGTAACCTGCGGCCAACTACATTAACAAAGAGAAAAGGGAAATACAAAACACTTATAGTTTTGATTTTTTTTTTAAAATAGATCAATTAATGTAACCTCATTGTAAGTGCAAAGAAATGTATACTTTATGTATTTTATATGGGGGTGACAGCAGGTATTTCTAAAGGTGTGTTGAGACTGAACAGCAAAAAATATCTCTGGGGAGAGATGCGTCTGTTTGACATGTTTCAACTTGCACGTTTCCTGGAGATGTATGACTTTAATAAAGTGGAAAATGAAAGCACCTAAAGTCTTTACAGACTTTACAAATTGTTTTACAAATAGTTTAGCAGAAATGACTATTTAGTTTGGGTTCAGAGAACACATTAAGCATTGATGGTGGTTATTTCAAAACAAATTTGTGGTCACTATATGTTTTTAAAGCTGCACTAATCAATATTTTAATATTTACAACTGAAAAAATGAGTATATGTGATGTGAAAGATGCTGATCATGAAAAACCTAAAGAGACCAGACTCTGCAGTTCTCCTCAGTTCCACATCCCTCAGCTCATTATTTAATTTTTTTTTGTTCTGCAACTTTGCTGTTTTAATTCACTCTCACCACTCAGCCATCCTTATTTTAATGCATAGTAATTTGCAAGACAGTTGGAAACTAGGGATAATATCCTGCAATAGCTTCTAACCTAGCCTCGGGCTAATTTAAACAAAGCACTAGACATGTTTACAATAATAATGTTTTAAAGCTTTCTTGCTGTTGAATGAATTTTCTTTGGAGTTTCAACTCACCACATCCATTTGTAAGATTTCTTTAGGATTATTTTATTTCTTGTAAACTAAACGAGTTGGCTTTGGTTTACAGTAAGATGGTATATGTGCCAAATGTCAACAAGCCATTAACATGCATCATCATATAAAGCATGTTTGCATCAGTGAAATAGATTTTCATATCTAATGCTGTTTATTGTGTATTTATGACCGGGTGGCATCAGTATCGATTAACAAAACCCAGCTTTTACATTCAGATCAATACATCTTCATCCCTGTCATTGATTTTCATTATGAATATGTATGGCATCACAATGCATCACTTCCTTTTATTTGTGCGTGTGTTCCCCTCTGTGCTTGAAATATATACATACAACACATATTTCACAATGACAGATGATCACAGCATTGACCTGCAAGAGTATTTAATGGAAAGGATGTCAGAGGCATGTTTCTCGTTAAAACAAAAAGGTTTGAATAATTACCCACTATGCATCACAGCAAGGTTGATACCGGGGCAAGGGGACAGTATTCATCGATCAGGAAGTGTGTGTGTGTGTGTGTGTGTGTGTGTGTGTGTGTGTGTGTGTGTGTGTGTTACTCTATTTATGGCCCTAGGTGCGTGTTTGTGTGGATGATATGCTTACCTTGTTCTTTGGCAGCCACCTCTATCCTCATTAGGTTCCTGTGCGTGTATGTGTGTGTGTGTGTGTGTGTGTGTGTGTGTGTATGTTAGACTGAAGGAATATGGATTCTGTTGTTATCTCCCAATTTGGCAAGGTGCTTGTTTCAGGCAGCCACTGGAAACAATGACAATTTACCATCCAAACTTCAGGAACGGGTTATTGAAATAACGTCACTTCAGTTAAAGCCACAAATTGCAGCAGATTGCAGCAACATGCTTCACGAGCCGCCAAGAGTGAGCATTTACGCCGCTTTGTTTTCACTTGAAAGATAAAAAATTAAATTAATTGAGAGGTGCGGGAAGAGAGGGAAAGATGTTTCCTGTAAATCATCCAATGACATGCTCTCCTCTCAGGAAATGAAGTAATATTTAATTCAGAAAATTCACAGGCTAATGATGGAAGATAAAGGTGTGTGTGCACATGATGAGGGCGGTATGTAAATGTAGGGTTTAATGACTGACTATGACCTCCCTCCTGACAGAAAGTGCGTGTGTGTGTGTGAGAGAGAGAGAGAGAGAGAAAGAGACTTTGTCACTGTCTAGACCCCGCTAAATCATAATGTTCATTTACTCTGTCTTTCTTTCCGTCCCTGTTAATGTCTATGTGTATAAATGAAAAATGTATTAATGATTGAATATGGCCTAGACAGTGACAGTGCATTGACTGATGACGGAACGAACAAGCTCATTATTAAAGGTCTTATCACCTCTCAGCAGACTCGCTTACACACACACACGTACAGACACATACACAGAACTCACTTCTTGCTCAATGTCATATATGCATTCGTCATCATAATCAACATTCGGCCCTGACTCACCTTTTTAAAAAGTTGTATAAAGATCTTTGTTGGTCAAGGTTACCTGAAGTACCAAAAAATCCACACACTGTTCCTTTATATAGATATGAACAGATCTGTCCAAACTGGTAAATACTGTGAAGGATGGTGCAGTAGTACTAATATGAGCTTGAATGGAAAGAATACAGTTATACTGTAGCTGTACAGGTGGGGTAGCAGCGCTGATGATGATAATCAGGGTAGAAGTGTTTTTTGGCATTTTCAGCAGTATTAACATCTCTACTATTCATGTTGTGATAATGAAAAGTACACACTCTTGTCTGGCAGCACAAAAGCACATCAAGTCATTGACTCGCCCACAGTAATCATTATTCAGTTATTACTATTCATTTTATTTTATAGAAGTTTCAGAATAAAAATCAGCAAAGAAACTGTTCTGACACATTCATGTATAACAACTTTACAGACATACCAGCCTGGATCTGTCTCATGCACAAATAGCATATAACGTCAAGGGGAAATCAAATACAAGTAAGAAAGGAGAAGAAAGAAGTAAAACTTAAAATGTACCGTAGTCTTTCTGCAGTTATCTTAATGAGACAAAACCACTATCTAAAATGGTCTCTTTCAAAGGTCACACATTTTCTAATCTGCACTAATTATTAAATAATAATTCTGCTTTATTACAACCTCTGTCCTATTCTGTAGTTTTGACCAAGGTCATTCTTATATTTTCAGGGTCCTATGTTCCCTAGATTTATATGGCACATAATGGGAACATTGCAAAGGGTCCTACTGTCCTACTAAATAATGGTGGTGGAAGGCTCCTCTCTCTTCGTTGTAGGACAGAGAGATACAGAAGATCTTTCATACCAACTGCCATCAGACTCTATAATTCTTATACAAATAGATGAGACTACAGACAAATGAATTTCCCCTTGGGGATCAATAAAGTATTTCGTATTCGTATTCGTATTCGTATTCGTACTGTATATTCCCCAGTTACACATATATATCTTCCCCTAGGGTCCTATGTTTCCTAGAGTCCTATGTTCCCAGTGTCCTATCCAAGGGGGTTATGTTCCCAGGGTCCTATGTTCCCAGGATTCAGTATTCCCAGGGTCCTATCACAGGGGCTTATGTCCCCAAGATCCTATGTTTACGAGGTCCGATGTTTTCAGGAGCCTATGTTCGCAGGGTCCTATCCCAAGGTCCTATGTTCTCAGGGTCCTATGTTTCTAGGACCCTATGTTCTAGGACTCTTATGTCCCCAGCATCCTGTGTTCCAAGGGCCCTATGTTCCCAGGGGTCTATGTTTCTCTTGGTCCTATCCCAAGGTCCTATGTGCTCAGGGTCATATTTTCATAGAGTTTTATATTCCCGGGGTCTTATGTTCCTAGGCTCCTACTGTAGGTTCCCAGGGACCTATCTCAAGGTTCTATGTTCCGGAGGTCATATTTTCCTAGGGTTTTATTTTCCCAGGGTCTTACTTCACACAGTTCCTACGGTTCTATTGTATGTTCCCAGGGTCTTATGTTCCTAGGATACTATGTTCCCCAGCTCTATATAGCAAATAATGGGTTTGGACCGTGGACACATAGGTACACTTCTGTTTGGACTATAATACATTGGACTCACCGTGATTGATTAATGCAGGGATTTGGGAATACAGTATCAGCGCTACCAAGAAGTCTAGCAGGGCAGGAAACATGAGCGGTCAGACAACATTTTAGAAAGATCTAAACCTCTTTATACAGTGGTAAAAAAAAGAAGAAAAAAAAGAGTATGCACCTGAAATGTCAATAATCATCAGTTAATAAAAGTTGACTCAGGAAGCCAGTTTGGTGATGGGTATCTGCAACAGAAAGATTTGGCTGTGAAAATAAATGTTTGACTTGTTATAAATAATGCCTTGAACTGATCATTCATATTTAATACTATTTTGTGTGACAGGCTGATGGGCTTTCTTCCCCCAAACACCGTCTTAGTTTACTTCGTGTGTCTGGTAGATACAAGAAAGTATTTAAAAGTTGATGCATTTCTTGCCACTTCAGTGCCTTGACAGTTATTCCACCTGCTCAATATGAGTCTTTGTGAAGGAGAGGGAGAGACAGGAATACAGCCTACAGATAGCAGAAAGATAATTAGCTAAATCTCCATGGGTGGTTGAGTTGCCCCCAGCCCCTACACTGGAAATACTCTGTGTTCCCATCCATGCTGTCGGTGGGACCGGCGGCAGTTAGGTAAGAGTCCCTTAACTGATTTGAATCAACTAATTAGAATCACTAACTATACACTCTCACGCACACACATGATGAAGTGGTGGTGGCTTATAAACGGAGTGGTTGCATTGCCAGCTGTGTTTCTCAGTGATGTAGTTTGTCCAGACTCCTGTCCTTGTTTTTAACTTGGATTCTACTGTTTCTTTCATCTCATTTCTTTTCCCAGCTCTCATAGTCTTCTGGTGTCATTTTGTATCCGCCTGTGGGGCTATGTCAGCTGGTGACATGGAGAGAGATCTCTGGGGTCACAGCCAAATGGATTTTTCATTGTAATCATCTGAAGAGCATTTTAGCTTCTATTGAGACCCATCAGCAGGCGTGGATTGCAATTTCTGTCTGATGAAATTAGATTTTAAATAAGGGGGTCCTTTTCGTGATGCTGCTGCAGAACCTTTTCCGTCTTGATGGTGTTACACTCAGCTTAACCAAACACTGCACTGATATTATATTATATATTCATCTTTTATCCATTTTAACAATCTACTGAGGAAAACTGGCAGGTTTAGAATGCGTCATTTAAATTATATCAATAAGACTTAGAGCTGTAAAACTCTCAGTTTCTAACCTTTAAGATACTTCAAAGACAGCATATCTACAAGAGACACAGAAATGACTCCAGCACACGGCTTTGATAGCAGCTTGAAAACTCAGGAATGTTGCCAAAATTGTTTAGCGGTATGAGGAATTATGTCTCATAATAACCATGTTCCTCAGAAAATAGTAGTAAAGACAACAAGAACAACCATTTTCCTCCCTTTGCTTGATTTATACTTTAATCATACATATTTTCTGCCAAAATCAAGGTCATTTATTATTATTACACAATACAGGGATGTATGACAAAATGAGAGTTGAGGTTCCTTCATGCTAAATACAACATATATACAGATAATTGTGTCATATTTGAGTCAAATATGTCAGTAAGGTTGACATCTTCGCGTAAAAAGTTTGACATCTTGGAAATGTTGTCCATCAGCTTTGACTGAGTTTGAGCACGTAGCATCATCAGTGGTAACGGAGAGTCCACCTCCCCTTGTGTCACCTTGATGTTTTGCCACATCTAGGACTGGGTAGTGGTACATAGCTTTAAGGTTTTCTATTTGTAGCAGTATCACTTTCAGGGTACTAGTATTTGTACTGTATTGTAATTTTTTAAACAATGCCAAGTCCTTGCTACATCCGACAGAGATCTGCTCTAACGCAACAGTCTCTAGTTTCCTGTTGTAGGCCCATATTATATGTTTCATTTTCCTAAGTGGACATTAAACAGCCCTTAAGCCCCAGCTGGGTTTGCATGGCTCTTATCTCTGCTCACCTCCACTCCTCCAGGGGTAGTCTGCGGCTGTGCTTCCAGCTGGTCTGGTTGGTGGATAAAAGATGCCGTGTGCATTGTTAATCATCTCAGGTTCTGCTGCTCTGTAATCCACACCCCACTCTTCATTTTAGATTTTTCAAATACATATTGTGATGTTTTGTGTACAAGACCTATGATATGATATTATATTATGATGTTATATCTTTTCAAAACATTTTAAAGTGCTCATCTGTGCGCTTTAGCAAGTTAAATTTGTTCACCTGGTACCTGTCACATCCAAGCTCATCAAGTGTTGTTCTCCTTCCTCTGCAACCTCCTCCCCTCCCTACAGAGTCCTTCATTTTTAATTTATGTCTTAAATCATTCAGCTCTATGTGCAGAGTTAAGGGAGAGCGCTTGTTTCCACCATCAGAGTGTCCCTCCAGTGTGGCACTGCTCCGGAGCAGATGGTATTGGTGATAATGATCTAGAGTGCATACATCTGTGTGTGTGTGTGTGTGTGTGTGTGTGTGTGTGTGTGTGTGTGTGTGTGTGTGTGTGTGTGTGTGTGAGTGAGGAAAGAGTGAGGCGTACTTTGGTTTAATGTTTTCTCCACCTCAGCACTTGCACTGGGCTCACATTAAAACCCATCGATCTCACACACAGTTGCCTCACACGGCGTGTTCTGCCTTCAGGCGCCCGCTCTCTCCAAAGAGTTGTCGTTGCATCAGAAATCAGCCTGTGTACCCATGTTTATTTCACACAACACCAGATCATCATAATGACACTACCATAAAGCTGGACTTGCATCATCTCTATGATTCAGCGTTCTGTTTCCACGGGTTTTTGTTTAGCGTCCAGAGTGATTCACCCTTCACATTTTGTTTTGTGTTTTCATATGCTGGAAGTAAGTGTCATCTGTCATTTTGAGTTGTCTGGTGATGTGTAGGCTAAACCTGCATGTCAGTCATGAGCAAGCAAATTGCTACCTTCTATACATGAACAACAGTGATGGAAAGTACATTTACGCAAGTATTGTACTTAAGTAAAGTACTTGTATGTTGTAGTTGAGTATTTCTGTTACATACATCTACTCCACTACACTTTAAGTGCAAACATTGTACTCAACAAACTTTTGAAACCTGATGCATTGTGAAAATTAAACTACCAGTATTTAGAAATTGAGCTGAGAACAAAAAAAAAAATAATTGGCAACTGTTTGGTAATGGATTGATTACTACTTTTCTTGTCCTAAATAACAGTAAATAAGCATTTTAAGTCTTGAACTGTTGGTTTGAAAAAAAAAGACATTGGAGGGTGTCATTTTGAGCTTCGTTTGATTGTGACAATAATAAAGAGTGAACTGATTAATGGAAAAAATAATCAGCAGATTAAGCCATAATAAAAAATGATTTCGAGAAAGAGACACTGGTGCTGAGTTTTTCAAAGGTCAAGCCAAGTGCCATTTTGTCCCATTATATTGGAGAGAAGGCAGACATCTCTATGGCCAATGGATAATGATGGATGGATAAATAGCACTATACAGACCAGAGGGAAAATATGTATTCTTGATTTTGCGGGTGAACTGTCCCTTAAGTAAAGGATCTTAATATTTCTTCCTTCACTGATGAACACAGCATTTATCCTCTGCTGCTTTTTCATCAGCTGTGCAGTAGCTCTGGTAAACACAGAGTGTATTCTTCTCTGTGTTTCATTGTTTTACATGTTCCACTCAGTAACCTTCGAATCAGGTGGGGAGGAACATTGGCATCCTTTGTTGCCACTCGTGTTAACCTCTCAAAGTGAAACCCAGGAGCCGCCGATATACTCAAACACACTCACTCGCTTTGTTTCTACTGGGTGTTCTCATTATGCATAAAGCGAGGCGGTAAACTGAATGAACTCTCAAAAACATCACTGATGTATACGCCTGTCATTCATAAAGGGAGACGTCTGACTCACAACTCAAGTAGAAACGATCACAGCAGAGAGATGAACATGCATATATGACACATATACTAACACGTACACACACAAGACACACAGATAAACGCATCGCAAAACATGCATGCAAACATGTATGCTGAAATGTACCCTTATGTATACACACACCCACACAGGCACATTTGCACATCAGTGGGTACATTCTGTTGACTTGCATTCATTCCATAACTCTGAGCACAAGTACAGGCCCACCCAGCACACACAAACATAAAGAGACACACACTCTTCTCATGGTGTTTTTAATGACACATTAACTCCCCGTCCATTTAGAGGACATGAATGATTCAAGTACAAAAACACACACAATGAAAATGTTGCAGCGGAGGTGACAGAGCGCTGACGAGACACGATGGGTGGAAAGTTACCTCCAAGATCTTAAATGAGCATGAAAGTGTCAAATATTTTTACACTCTACCCTGTTTTCAAGGTTTCTCCGTTTTTATAAAGAAGCAAAAATCAAGCTGAATGTGGGGAAAATTAAGGTAGAGAAAAAATGTAGAGGTGAAAAGATGTGAGAATGTGAGGGATACAGAGAAAAATGACAAGAACCAAATGATTTTTGTGCTGGTTTGGGCTTCTTTAACTGTTTAAAGGTTGTGTAAAGCAACAATAAATGTGTGTTGTTGAGTTTATTCAATTAGGTCTCAAAATCATGAAAAAAGAGCGGCTTTCTCTGCTCACTCTCACTCAATATTTACTAATGTGACATTTTTGAATAAGAAATTAATAATGAAATTATTTTATTTTCCCTCGGGATTACACCATCAGAGTGTAACAAAACATAGAGTGGATTCTGACATGAATAAATGAGTCTTACTGTGAATAGGGCATGACATACAAGTCTAAACGTATCAGAACTAAACATTAATGTCTCTCGCTTCTCTGCTCCATCAGACATTTCATATATTTCCCCAAAAGGTCAAATCAATTTGATATACAGACTATAGCATCTGATTAGGCACACCGAACAGAAAATGTACACATTTTTCACTGGTAGAAAGGCTGACGGTGGAGTTTAGTCCAAGCTTAAACTGCCTGCTTACTCAAATATTTTATCTGAAGGGGAAAATTTGTCACATTTCATGCAGCTGTCCAGTCAGTGTTGATGGGAAGTGTAGTCAATAGAAGCAATAAATTCCTCTGTGAGTGCTATATTGGCTGAGAAAGCTCAGTTCTCCTGCTGCACAATCTTTCGTTCTTCCTGCATCCAGAACGTTACTGCTTGGATTTCTTGTCCCTTTTTCTGGGTAGCTGTGAGCGTGCTATGAGTACTTTGGTCACCTCACGCTATGTTTTGGCCAACAAAGTTGTAGCTGAAGGCCAAGGTGGTGATACATGGCAGCATGGACATTGCCAGCATTGCTCTGCCAGTAGAACTCCATCAATCTTGCAGCACTGAGGAATTTATTGCTCCATTTGACTACATTTACCATCAACACTGACTGGACATCCACATGAAAAGTGCCTAATTTCCCCTTTATGTACAGTTTTAAGATTCCTGTGTCTTGTTCTGGTGTTGTGCATACTTCAGTTGATTATTTACATATCATAATAGCACCTTGTGCCTGAGTTATTAAAGAAAAAACAGCATAAAACGCTGCCCAAATTGTAATTAACAGCTAATAAACATATATATCAAAAGTATAAAAGAAAGTATATCAACAATATTATCGTCCATCACATTGTTTCACTATGAACATAGTCAAATTAATATGTTGCGTTATTATACAATAAAGTAACCAGGAGTGTATGAACTTCACTTAAAATATCTGTGGCACAAATGTAGAGGGGAGCTTAAAATTCAGCAAACTAATGCAGTAATGGCAGCTCCAAGGCAGCATCTACCTTAAGTTAACAAGCACCATAAACTCCTGGTCATCAGACCAAGTAAGGCTGTAGCAGCAAAACCTGTGATTGTGTAGAACTGAAAAAGTGTGCATGGCATTGCTAAATAATTCATTTTTCATTTGTAAAAGGAAGAGTATGTCCTCTCTTCTTTCAAAAGTTACACGGCGTGTCTTGAAAGGTATTTTTTCACGAAGCAGAAATCTCTTGTGCAAGACCGTGAGGATGCACATGCATGTGGGTGACACATTAACATTCCTTGCGAGTGTTTTTATCTATACCTCTGATTGAGATGGTGAAGGACGGCCATTCATTCAGCACATTTACTAGACCTCAAAGATGCACATAAATCTTTCTCTGTAACATAAGAAACATTATTAATATGGAGCCACAGTGCATATCTTTCTACAACAGCCCTTATGATTTTACACTTTTACAAAATGTCTCTCAAATAAGATTTGAAAACTCTGCCCCTGTGGCAAAATAACAAGTCAATGTGTCGAAGGTCAGATGAGACAGAAAGTGTTTGGTAGATTTGTCGGACAGAAAGCTGTAAAGGTCAAAATGAAATGATCCTTGAAGTGTTGAGGTCATTCCATTTGCAGCACAAAACATCATAGGCCACAGAGCAGGAATAATTAACATCATGCTGAGAAAATTGAAATATAATTGTGACTATTGTCTTAAATGTTAACAAATGGCATTTTGTGCCATACTGGAATAGGAAAGTTTCCGATGTTGTGATTTTTACTATCATCAGATTTCCAAATGGAAATGGGGGAAAAGGGGTCATGTGGTTTAACACACAACTGTGTTCATCTGATCTGTAGAGATAAAGACTGCAATAAGAAAGTGTTTGTTTTAATCTACCTGGAGCACCTGGTAAACTGAAATGATCAGATCAGCACCATTCAGATAGCGTCAAAGTGTTCCTAAAGCCCCGAAGAGTCAATCAAGTGACTTTGAAACATTCTGAACTTCCTCATGCTCATATAAGTTCATATCTGATGCCATACTCATACCTCTAAGTTCAAGAAAATGCCAGATTTATATCCCCTGTAATGATTGCAGTGGGAGATGAGCACTAAAACAAACTTTGACTACTCTGCCTAAGGCCTGTCTAGTGATTATTGCTCTGTTTGACTGAATGTGTTGGACTGGACCGCACCACCTAACTGGGAAAGGTCAAATCTCCAAGACGGTCGAAGCAGCAGCGTGCTGAGAGAGAGCTGTGGTTTGAGCCTTTGTGATGTGATGTTGGTAATTAGTTTGTCCGGTCAATGTGCACACAATTAGGATGAAAATCACATGAGGTCTGAATTGATTAATAGTAGCAAATACAGTGTATTTTGCAGTCCTGTGGAGCTCAGTTCAGTATAGTTTATTTCATGTTAGAATGTTTATTTTCATGTTCCCACTGGAAAAAATTGTGGATGGTACTTACAGAATTGCACCATTCCATCAAATTTTTCCCTTACCTGCCCATTGAGGTTCCAAGCGAGCTAAACCAATGCTAAAAGGTGGAGTCGACACACAGAAAAACACTGATTGGTCTGAGAGAATCTGTGCAGCCAGTCTTTGATGTAGGATTTCCCAAACTCTCCAGTTTTTTGTTTTTTTTTTCAGCAGCCTTTTGTCTTGCTGCCCTCAGCCTTTCCTCAAACAAAACTTGTTTTCTTGCTGTAATAAACAACCACATACTGAGAAGAAAGAACACAAATCATGTGTACTTAGGCCAGTGAGAGAGAGACAGAAAAGATATTCTGAATGAGAGTGGAGCAAAGGGAAATTTTAATTTTATTAGTTAATAATCTGGCAGTCAATGTTTAGTAAAGGTTTGCCCCAACTACGCCTACATTTAGACATAGATCTTAGAGTTTAGGTACAGGTATGGGTTTCAAGGCTACTGTCCCCAAAGTGTTTGGTCTATTTTTTGACTGCAAGAGTTGAGTCACACTTTTCAGTTCCTGATTCCGACGTGACGTAACACTGTAACCACAACCTTTATGTATTTTCACATGACAAAGAACATGCTAGCAAACATTTACACATTCAGCAGAGCAACATTAGTATTCACTTGGCATCGGTTTTTCGTCCACCTGATGAATTTGAACTCAGTGTTCACTCTCCTTTAAGCACTGCTTTGGTCTCCACCAACGATTGAAGGAAGCATCGTGGGAAAGAGCAGCTTTACATAAATTGTAAATTGTCTCATTTGAGTTACACACTAAAGCAGAAAAATAACCAGGAAAAAAAATGGCAGATGCTCTGTATTTTATTGAAATTTACCTTTCTTTTGTTATATTTTCAATCTCCTTTTCCAACTTTACACATCTTCATTTTTGCAGCTTGTTTCAGCATTCATTCAGTCACAGGGCTGCACAATTTGGCAACAAAAAAGTCATATTACAATTATTTTGACTGAAATTGTGATTGCTGTAAGTGATACAGTTAGTGGAAATGGTCCATTTTGGATTACAATTTTCATGTTCACTGAAAAAAAAACCCACTATTAAACTTGTGATGAAATGATAAACATGTTTTCTTTCATCTGGAGAACAAGATTTTTAGGCCTGGTCATCTCTGCAGCACTACAGTACCTCATCGTTTTCTCACATATTTTTCCTTTTTCATTTATATATTGCACTTCATCATATTGCAGCTTTATTGCAATTGCAATTAATTGCCCAGTCCCAATCAGTCAATGACATTCAGTTGTTGTTTAATCGAGAGTTGTTTCTTTGCATGCAACTTATTTGTCTCAAGCCAAGCTGGGGCTCTGCATAATCTTCAGTTCCCTACATTCGGTAGAAACACAAAGACACATTAAAGAGACCTGATTTGGTTGCTGTGTTTACTTCCTGTGAATCATTACTGAGACTGAAATCACCCATTGCCTCTAACCTAATAGCACTTTCTCCACACACATGCAGGCATAGACGTGTGCACACATTTCCTCTTCAACAGTATGCTGTAATTTTCAAGACAAGCAAGCATTATGAAAAGTTCAAAGAACTCAAAGGCATGGGCACGGTTGTGTGGTTGTGTGTGTTTCTGTGAAGCTGTGTGCTAAAAGTAAACAGCAACCCCATCATTATCATCTATCACCACACACCTTTTGATATTCAGATTTTTATTCAGGTGAACACAGACCTCAAACATACAATTTTCCCTCGCCTCCAGAGAGAGTTGACTTTTGTAAATTAACGCCATATGTTGTTGAAGCCTTTCCAGTAAGGTTCAAATGGTACAATGCCATACACAGCTCTAATGGTATTATTAGAATATGGATGGAGAGACTTTCTGCACATCAAAAATTACCTTTCACAAAATAATCATGTGGACCTCTGAGTAGAATCTGTTAAAGACATGGGTGCATGTAAGAGAGACACAATGCACCACTACTTAATCACTACTGACATAGCTCCTGCTGTGCCTCCTTCTCAGTTCGATGCAGTCAAGTTCAGAATGACTCCCAAATATACCAGGCAGGTGTAGGCAAATACACCTGAGTGCACCCCACACTTAAAGCCATGAAAAGTCATGTAGATTAATCTGTCATGAAATTTAAGTAAAGGAAAGGTATAGGGTGGGTATAGAGGACAGAACAGGAGAGGAGTAGGACAGAACAGGAGAGGAGCAGGTCTAGGTGAAGGGTTGTCTCATTAATCTCAAAAGGGTGCAGCGATCCCTTCAGAATGCAAATGAAACGATCAGTCTTATCGGAGAAAGAGAGAGAGGGGTGGAATGATAGAGGGATTGACAGGGGGACTGGGGAGAAGAGCTGGGTACAAGCTGGGAAACAAAAGAAAACAGAGTGTTTATGTCACTTTTTTTTAAAGTCACAGTGAGAGCATTTAGACCAACGTGGGACACTTACAGTTAGTTCCACTGATAGTCAGAGTAATAAAACAGTTTTCAGTATGGAAGCACTGCACCCACTTACCTCTGATATGAACACTGTGCTTTTGTTGTTAGTGTCAGACAAATACAGACAATATTAGTACAAGCAGACCAGTATTTAAATACAGAAAAGTGGAAGATACTGATTCATTATAATCAGAACACGTTGTTGCACCTAACTATCTACGTGAGTGTGCATTTTCACAAGGGTTGCACCCTGTATCTTGTTGCTTGAGCACAGGTCTCATTTACAAAATGATCCGACATTAAAATAACTTTTAAATTTACCTTTTTCACATATTGCAACTCCAGAGTCCAAGTGGCTGATCTCTGATGGTTAATGAAATGCAAAAACAGATGAGAATTTTCAAGTGGCATCATTTTCCCGCTGACTGACATGTTTGAGCTTGGTAATGAGGATGAACTAAGAATGTGACTGAAATCATTCACTAATTCAACACTCCACACTCACTATCTGGTGACTTCTCTGTAGAGGACTACATGGTGAGCTCACTATTTCGTGAAGAAAAAACACGTTTGGACACTAGTGTAGCACTGTTTTTTCTTTCAGCTTAATACCTGATGGTATATACTGTAGCACTTGGTTAGTGACCATGGGTGGTACATTACTTGTCATGCATTGTGGGATAGCTTGAGTCCGCTATATAGTATTACAATTCATTTGGACTATACAGTGAGTAGTGAGTGACTTTGAGAGTTACTAGCAGCTCTTTGAGGCAGTATTTAGGCACAGCGGAGATGTGGGGTAGTACAGCTGAGGCTGAAATATCATTTGTTTTTTGATGAGAATATCATTAGATCTGTAGGTATTTGGTTTCATAAACGAAAGAATTTGACAAATGAAAATTCTGACTAGATGATGGTGCTGGATGAAAAATTCAGGGATCATCAAAGTTGTTACTGTCCCATCCTGGTGGAGAAATGAGTGCCTGTGTAGTCTGATAATGATTGCCTGGTTTAGTAACCTGAACATCAGGGATAAAACCACCTGAGTCATATTGTAAAGGTGACTGGTCCCACAGACCTCCTTGATGGCTATCTTTGGCCAGCAGTTCTGCCAATCCAGGCTGCAAAAACCCACCCCCCTCACGATGAATTAGGACTGAAAACTCCCTCATCCCATGTGCAATAACCCTGCAAAATTTGCGCAAGTAATTTGTGTTGTGTGTGAATGCTGTGTGTTTTTGTCGTTTTTGTTGTATTCTGTATTTTATATGTACAGGAGACATTTATGTTCTTCTTGTGCTTTGATTGTTTGTACCTGTGTTTTTTTAAATCAGCGCCGCTGTTTATCCGCTTTCCTGATGGCAAGTCAAGTTTCCCACTTGAGATAAAATGTCTGAATCCGAATCTGTACTAAACGTCATGGCAATCCATCCAACAGTTGTCAAGAACTTTAACTCACAAACCACAAATGGCACCGTCATGGTGGCACGAAAGGAAAAGTCAGAGAATCACCAGTCACTGGATTCATCCACTGGAAACTACAAACGTCTGTACAAAATTTCATGGCAGTTCCTCCAATAGCTGTTGAGATATTTCAACCTGCAGCAAAGTTGTGGACCAGCTGGCAAACTGACTGAAAGAACATCGCCATCCCCAGAGCGCAAGAGCCATAGTGCTAGCATAGCTGAAATGTGCATAGTTAATTTCTATGTTTTTCAAAGGCAATCTATTATTCATCAAATAATTTTAGTTCTTTTACAGTGGAATGCACAGATGCTGGGCTGTACATTCATGAATGGATGAATGGATGGATGGGCGGATATGCTCATCAGATTATCATTAAGAATTGGTTGACACCAGAGATCAGCGTCTCAATCTTAGACACAGAACAACAGAACTAGAAAGAGCCTTCAGAGAACAATACTGCAACACATCAGAGGTTTAGCAGACACTTGGAGGTGGTGAGGGGGAAAGGTGTTGGACAGCGGAGAGCAATTGTGTTCAGGAGGTGAAATTAAAAGGTGCTTCAGGTGGAAGCAGAGAGCGTCAGCCAGTCATCAGAGTTGAAAGATCAGTCAGTCAGTCAACCTGTTTGTCTGTGAAGAGACAGAAAGAAATCTTGAGGTGAGATACTCTTCACTGTGTGCACTCAGGATCTCACGGGGGTGACGGTCAATGAGCTCACGTCTCTTTATGTTTGGCTTTGTGATGCTGCAGAGCAGTGATCAATCGGTAGTGCAAAGGCCAGCACTCTCCCTGGGCCTTTCATAACAAAATACTGTAGTGTGGAGCTCTACAACCACGGTGCAACTGTTTTCAAGGCTAGCCAAGTCTTGGACCTACCCTCTTGTGTGTTGCCTGTCTGTATTTGTCACTCTCAAACTCTGTGAGCCTTCTTGTGTTTCATCCAGCTTCGACTGTCCTTGCACTACCTCTTCATGTGCTTTTACCCAATTGACAGAAGTGCTGGTGCACATTTCTTTCTATTCAAGACATTCAGGTCGTTCGTAATAACAGTTCAGTAAATACAATGAATGTGTGAGTAATTGAGGAATAAGTGGATTTTTATGCTTTACCGTTGTTTTTTTGTTGTTTTTTTTTTCGGATTTTTACTTATTACATGTGAAAAATGATCCGTAATATGTTGATATCTGTCCACCAGAGTAAAGGTCATTTGTTTAAAACTCTCATGCACTCCCAATAATCAACCTCCCCTTTGTACCTCTCTGCCTCTCTTTCACAGCTCTCCAGACCACTCAGCCTCCCAAGGTCCTTTTTCCCCCGGAGAGACACGACACAGTGATAGAAATCACGCCTGGTAAGAACCGACAGCTCTTCTCTATTTCTTTATTGTTGGGTTAAAGTGGTAATCCTTAAGGTCCTCATTTAAAAATGCTGTCCCCATCTTTGGTGCGAAGTGCTCATTTATGTGGTGTTTTCCTCATGGTGTGGCATGTCTGTGCCCTGTTGGGACACTAGCCGGGACACTTCGATGTCTGCCCTGTCACAACAGAAGTGGTCAGTTCCAGTACCACTCGAATGTGACCTTCAGGCATAAATGGACACTGAAGTTGGAATTTTACTTGGTGCAAGTGGTAACAGGAGACATGCCATAGATACCTTCTGTGGAGGTCATGATTTATACAGTATCGTTGGATTTAACCTGCTGATAGTACAACCTAGATAGATCTTATCAGGTCCTATTGTGCTTTGTGCATTATGGTTAATGATATTCCTCTAAATATTAGCATGGCATCATTAATTCATTTTTAATTTCCAAGGGGCATTATCAAACTGCGTAGGCCAGTGTTTGGTCTGTTTCCAAGAAGGGAATGAAATAGCAGTGGTCTGGTTACAATCTTTCTCATATTATTGTACAGCTAAATGGTACACCAAATATGTTTCTGAAAACAATTTAGGTGAGAAATAGGCAATGTGCTAACAGAATCTAGATTAATATTTGATCAGCACTGCCTAGATTGACAGTCTGATCTGTGTTTCTGGAGCCTGAGGAGTTGTGATGGGTCTGGACCAGTGATGCTCCTTTGTTAGTCATTACAGAGAAACTGTATATATTAAATAAAGAGTTGTGATTGGCCTGATCAGATCCAAGGCTGGCGGAATTCTGTCTGGATGGAAGCGGGGCCAGACATATGAGCAAATGAAAACATGAGCGTGGCAAATTCTTCTGGCTCCCAGGCTACATCGAGATGGCACTCTTTTCTTTGTCGCTTCAGCACTGATGCCAACCCTGTGTATGCTAACTAGCCAGGTCTTCCTCTGTTTATGCAAACTGATGGATGTCAGATGCATTATTGTCTCAGGCAAGAGTTTTTCTGCATAAAAGATTGGCCACAAATGGTAAACATCAAGTGCTTAGAACAGCAAATATCAAAAATGATATGATTCACATACACACTGCGCAAAGAATGTGGCCATATGTGGACCAGACCACCTCCAAATGTGGTTTGAGTGATCAGATCTCAGTGTAAATGGTAAATGGACTTGGATTCAAATAGCGCTTTTCTAGTCAGTTGATTACTCAAAGCGCATTCTCAGCTGCATATTATATTTACTGGGGATGTTCCTGGCGACTAAGTTCCCTGCCAATTAAATGCAACAGCAGCAAAACACTCAGAAAGCAGGTAAAATTGAGCACAGTTTATTCACTGAAAATGTTAAACATAGTCTGCAAAAATGCTACATGTATTGATAGCCACATTCTTCAATACCATGCACTACGAACATTGCAGATTATCCTTCAAAACATGATGACAGCTCACTAAATGCTTCAACTTTTCAGACTGAACAGGATCACAGTGTCTGGGGGTAAACAACATCGTTTACAAAGGGCTGACGAATCCCCAAGACACATGTTAATGTGTGAGGTAAACAGGGCCAGAGTCCTTCTCTGACTGACTCCCTTTACTTTTGTAATGCTTGTTAATGGAAAAAAAAAGTCTTTTGGGGCGAGTGCTGACCTGAAATCCTGACTGTGCCAGAACCATCTCACTTCACAACCAGGCTTGATAATGATTTTTTTACTGAACCGTGTAGGGAAATCACATCCCTCAGGTGTAGACAGGTCAGAGTTCAGTTCCAGCTACAGAGCAGCAGCCCTGGATCTGGTCTGGGATTTGGTGTCTTGGGTCAGAGAATTGAAAGACGGTGCCTCTGCGAGCATGAGACCGCTCTGCCCGCTATCAGCCTGCGCTCTCTACCCGTTCTTGTCCTGCTACGTTTTTGTCCTTTTATCTCCTCTAGTCAGCGATTAACAGCGACTTATGTACTCAATCCAATTTACTTTGTGCTAAAACATTTACAGAGCCCGCACAGGACTCGCTACTGCGCTGCCTTATCTACTGATGAGAACTGCCAGAATAAAAGCGTGACATTTTCAAATTTAGTCTTTCCACTTTGATTCGTCTTCACTGTGTGATTTTCAGATTGAGAGTACAGGATGTTTGGATTGGCAACCTACATCAACCTCAAAAATGTCGTTTTAGCACTGTTGGCATGAAAGCGAGAGAAAATCAGGTTTCTGTTAGGAATGTGAACATAAGCTTATAAACGTCTGATAAAGAGATCTGGGAAAGAAATAAGGAAGCAAGAATGTAAAAAATTGAAGGGATCTCATTAGGAATTCCTTGTGTACTAAACAGTGTGTGTGTTCTGCTGTGGGTCCAGTTGGCTGGCTGCCTTGCCCGCTGTGTGTGTGTGTACGTGCGTGTTCAAGTGTATACGTGTGTGTCTCATGCTGTTCAGCAGTCTCTCTGACAATGTTAGCACTGTAGGCAGAAAATGTGTTTGGATGTGCGTACGAGTGTGTGTTTGTGTGTTCGTGTGTTTCCATTAACTCCAGATTGATGTAGCAACAAATAGGCCCTAAGGCCTTTGTACACTGATTGCAGCAGGGACACCTTTTAATGGGCACTGCAATCTCAACCCCCCAACACCCCCACCACACACACACACACAAACCCACCTACAGCAATAAAGCCTGCACAGTAAGACACACACACACACACACACACACACACACACACACACAGTCACAGTGTGACCCTGCAGTACATTTTTAATTATCATCTTGTTTTAACCTGGGGGAGATTTACATCAGCAACCACAGTTATGTTGTTCGTTTTCCTCTTTCCCCCTCCTCTCTCCTCTTCTCCCTTCTTCTTCTCTATATTCACTTGCTCATTTTTTCTCCTCCCTCTCATCCCTTTATTCTCCTTTCTGTGTTAACTGTTGGTTCCTTTTCCTTCTTTTCTTTTCCTTTTTTTTCTTTTTCTCCTTTGGTTTATGCTGTTCTTTTCTTTTCCTCTCTGCCACCCAACCTCCTCCCTCCCTCTCTTCTGCTTTTCTCATTATTCTGTAATGCTGTAGGTTATAAACACAATTCATTATGCTCATTGTTATTATACTGATGTGGGCCACAGGCAATTGACAGACAAAACAAGCTATAATTAATGATTGATTCATGATATAAGCATAAAAAAAATGTAAAATAAATAAATAAATTTAAAAAGAAAGAGTACTGGTGCTTGAGGAGTTATTTTCACATCCCCTGATAAATTCATCCTATAAGGTGTAGGTGTATAATGCAGTATTCTATACTACATTCTATGACTCAGAAAAGATACATGATCAGAATGCCAAATGCATTTATTAGGAGTTTTGCAGCATTTGTAGCTAAGCAACAACTTTGGTGTTAGCGCTACAGGTCCAGTCTTGGGACAATAAGAGAATATGATTCATTATGCTTTAAAGGAACAGTTCAGATTATTTGATGTAGGGTTGTATGAGGTATTTATCGATTACCTACAGTAGATGGCAATCAGCAAACCCCCAGAAAAGCGGAGATGGATGCATGGAAGGTTAGCCATGAACTCCTGTGGACAGGGTCAGCAACAAAAGGTGTTTTAGCCACTTAAAAAATAAAAAATAAAAAATAAAATCAGTATCACTTTACATGTGCACTATATTTAGGTTATTTTCACCATTTTACTTTGCTGTCAGACAGCCTCTTCCGATGCAAAACCACTGTTAAACAAGCCAAAAATTGCTCTTTCTAAATCAACCAAACTCCATAAGCAAACTCAGTAATTTTATCTTCCAGAACACAAGAGTTGCTGGTCAAAGCTGCCTTAATCTGTTAGTTCATTTGTGTTATTGTGTGACTTCACTGTTTTAAAAGGATCGTGCAGATTCACCACAGTCACACATTAACACAATCAAACATACAGATAGAGGCAGTGTTAGGACAGCAACTCCTGTGTTCTGCGAGGTACAGTAAAATGACTAATTTTGCTTATAGAGTTTGATTGGTCTGGAGAGAGCGATATTTGGCTTGTTTTCCCATCAGAGAAGGCTGTGTGATGGCAAAGTAAAGCAGTAAAGATATTCTGAATGTAGCGTACACTCTGAACTTTTATATGTCTTAAATTAGGTTTATCAGAGCAGTTGAAGTTAAAAAAATGAAAACATGAGTGTGGACTGAAAATAACAGTTATCCCTAATCAAGTTATTTGATTAAACCATAGGAAAAGTTCATTAACTAGAGTTTATGGTGTTGAAAATAATCAGAGACATATGTAACTCATTCATTAGTCACAGCTTAAACGATGAATTGCGAAATTTTCTTGGTGTGAGCCAGATGAATAGAATTAACTAAGCTGTCTGATGAATGTAAGCCAGAGTGAGAAAATTAATGTGAATATGAAACTAGTACGATGAAAATGCACATAAACATGAGAAATTGTGACTAGATAAATTAAACACAATTTGATTTAATAACTGTTAATGTAAAATGTTCCTTTCATTCATCAGAAGCTGAACAACTTACCACGGTTCATCATTCACCATCAGTAATTTGTCTTACAGATGCTCTCAGACCTAAATGTCAGTCATATTTAAAGCCAGTGAGGCTCAGCTAATTGCTCGACTGTCGACTGTTTCTCTCATTTATCCCTCCGATCCAAAAACTCTTGCAGTGTTTGACCCCAGACTCCATCTACTCCTCAGTTTCCTCTCTTCCCATTATTTCAGTGTGGAGTGCAGGATATGAGTCGTAGTACTCTAGTAGGTATAAAACTTTTAAGAGAGGGTTTTACGAATGGTTCTTAAACCTTGAATGCGTCTGAAAATACGTAAAAAAGTTGTTACTTTTAGCAAGGTTGAAATGTGAAGTGCAAGTGCAGAATGCATTGTTTCCTGGGTACTGGAAAATAATAAAACTGCAATCATGCCGTCCCTCAGGAGCTGAATTAGGTCAGCTTACAGATGAAATGTTTCTTCAAAAAAATGTTTTAACTTGTTCATAATCAGTTAAATGTGTCTTTTCTTTATGTTTTCTTATTCATTGTCTTTCAAACATATTGATATAAATGTTTAATGTTACAAGGAATAACTAGGGAATATGAGATTGATGCTGGATTGGTCATGTCATGAACTTCCTCATGGTGTAGAGGTATTGTGGGTATAAGGACGGAACGTCTGCCTTTTATTAACTCATCAGCATATATATTGTGCAGTTGGTCATATATATATATATATATATATATATATATATATATATATATATATATATATATATGTGTGTGTGTGCTCATGAACTATTTTTTGGTTCAGTGCAGTGACTTTGGGGAGTCTTGTCACTGCTGCGAGGTTGCTATAGGGATGGAAGAAGTGCTCAGATCTCAGTACATTCTTTTACTGTTGCAGCTGGTAAATCTGGGGCCACTTACAATTCATTTATATTTTCTATATATATAATCAAAAGTATTGATATAATAATATCATATATTTGTTGATTATATTTCCTAGCAGTCAAATAACTTGAGTAAATATATTTAATTGCTTTCCACCACTGCAAGGCGACCATTAGAGACTCCAGAGACTCACTGTACATATCAAAGAAATACTCCTATTCATAACCCCTATTGCAGTTTTTCTCATTCGCTTTGGCTCAATCTTCGAATGAGAATTACTTTTCCCAAAACATTAAGCACAAATCTCTGAACAACTTGAATGTTTTTCACAACAGATTTGAATTTCTCATTCATCCAAGCAAATTGCACGTGTCCAAGCATGTGTGCAGAAAAAGAAAAAGTACAATTGTCTACAATTTGCAAAATAACCACTTGTACATGGCTTGCTGATCAAAACTGATGAGATGATTCTCTGTGAAATTGTCTCCACAACTTATAAATGTTCTATCATTGTTGTATCATTTTTTGTAACAAGGTTTTTGAAGCATCGATGAAATGTTTTGGGTGTTACTATCTTTTGCAAACACGTAATGGTGTTTTGATGTCCCTGAAACAGTTGTGACAATTGCACTTAAAGTTTAGAGTGTTTCAAAAACTGTACCACAATGTTGCCCTGAGTGGATTCATACACTACAGCCATGTACCGTGCAGATGATGCTGACTGTCACACATACACACCTGTTTCCTGCACACCCAAACTGACTATACTGTACTGATTCTGTGTTAGTTAGTGTGTGTGTGTGTGTGTGTGTGTGTGTGTGTGTGTGTGTGTGTGTGTGTGTGTGTGTGTGTGTGTGTGTGTGAATGAACTCTACCTGGCAGGCGTAACTATTAGACCTCAGCTGTCCATGTTCATTTGTTGGCGACACGCTAAGTCATCTGGGAGATTAAATAAATAGCCTTCATGGAAATCACCTAAGCACACTCAGGTGCACCCATACACATACAGTCACAAACACGCGCGCGCACGCACACACACACACACACACACACGCGCGCGCGCGCGCACGCACGCACACACACACACACACACACACTTGCACAAGCACGTGTTGGGCAACATGCTGCAGATGTGGGCATTAAACAGATTAAATAGCCTCATAAAAATCAGGTACACACACACAAACACACATATATCTGGAAATTGTCCACACACTTGAGCACACACTGGACAGATGCAAACACAATGTCAAGACCAGACTAATTATCATCTAATCAATTATTCAGCTGACAAAAATAATTTTTCATATTCTATTGATATTTTATAACACTTTATGCTCCATGACGCCCATGCTTATAATGCATTATTATGTATTATAAAGATACTTATATCTTATTCTCATAGTTATGTATAATTACAGTTCTAAACATTCAAAATGCTTCATAATAATAATCATAATACATTATAACCATCTCTGTTATGACCCATAACAAATAAACTAACTTTACAACATTTTGTATCATTAGAATACTTTATAACTATCATCATAACACATTATAAAGCATTTTAAAAGACTTATAAGGTCAAGTGCTTACAATTCTCATAGTTGCAATGTTATAACCATATAACCACCATGTATGTTGTTCATGCATAAAATATTTTTTCACTTTACTTAAAGCAAACACTAACCCCTTATAGTGACTTATAACCAGCTTGTAATGTATCATAGCTGCCAATACCTCAGGAATTTCTTGACTTTACTTATAGCACCTAATAGCCATTAACTTATAATCACTTTATAATGAATTGTAACAGAGAGTATAGTCCATTATAAATGGTTATAGCATATTGCAACTGTGATAATTATAAGCACTTTAACTTATAAGTTACCTAAAATGCTTTATAATGTCTTATGATAGTTATAATGCTTTCTAATGATGCATTGCTTTAAGTATAGCAGTATAATGCATTTTAAGTATAATTACTGTAATGCATTGTGAGCATGGCATCATAGAAAGTGTTACCTAATATTTTAATTTATTAAGCAAAAAGTCCAAAGATTTGCTGAAGATTATATTTCTGCGTTTCTGTGTTATGATGATTAATGATTGTAAATCCAATGTTGTATGGATTTTGACTGTAGCTCAGACAAAAAAAAGATTAAAATACCTTGCACTAACTGAAATAGGAATTACTGTTTTTTGACATGTGACTCAATAATTAATGAGTTCATTGAAGAAATAATAAATTGGTTAATGAAAATAGTTCAGTTTAGCCCATGCATGCACACAAACAGACAAACATGCTCGGAGTTACTTTCAGAAATTCACATTCATACACACACACACACACACACACACACACAGTAGTATTAGGTGCCAGCGAGAGGTTGGCAGTGAGAGGCAGGGTGAGATAAGGAGGCAGGCTTTCTGTCTTTTTTTTCTTTCTCCCCTCTTGTCTCTCTTTCTCCGTCTGTCTCTGTCTCCTCCTTCCCCCTTCGCATTTATCTCTCTACGTCTGTCTCCCCCCGTCCCTGCGAGGTGTCTGCCTCTATCTCACTTTCCTTCCATCTGTCTGTCTTCCCACCGCCACTCTCTATATCTCTAACTGTCCCTTTGTCTTTCCCTTTCAGCTCATTCAGACTTTTCATTCATGGGCCCTAAAATGGTGATGCGTCATGTCATTATTCCCTTTCAAACTGTCACCAGTAGATAACGTGAGGTGGGAGGGGTGCGGGATGAAATGAATGCAACAAAGGTCTTTATATTTCAGATTTCCATCCGTGAGAGCGAGAGAGAGACTCTGGTTGCGTTTGCAGTTGTTAGTCATCCTCAACCATGTTATTCAGGGCAGAATAATGCAGCACAATGGCTCTGAAGTGTCAAATTATCTGCAACAATAATACACAACAATGTATTCATTTATTTTCACTTGCCCAGTTAAGGGTGGGTGATAAAAAAGCTTGTCTATGTAATAAAACCTGAAAAAATTGGTACTTAACAATAAATGGAAATAAGTAAGAAGGTCAAAGACGGATTAATAGGGAAAGAGAAATGGCACATTATAAGTGGGGAGGCAAAACACTCAGGATGGATGAGAGGAATACAGTGGAGTGGAAAACGAGGGAAGGAAAGAAGGTTTTTTGAATTATCCAGTATATTAAAATGAAGCAATGAAGGAAGGAGAATGTATGAGTGATGGATTGAGAGAACTAGAAAAAGGCAGGATGGACAGAAAGATGAGCAAAGGAGGGAAGGAAAGGAAAGAGATTAGGAAAACCCAAGGATGAAGGAAGGACAGATAGAAGAATGACTGAAAAAAAGGGTGAAATTCAGAAAGTGGTCCAATAAAGTAGAAAAGGAGGGAGAGAAGAAGTTGCAAAGGTAGGAGAACTTGAGGGATGATGGAGGAAGGAAGAAAGGAAGGACGGGACAAAAATAGACAACAGTTGGCCTCTCAACTCAACTCAAGTGGCTGCTGACAGCTAAACTGACAACTGTTGCAGGCAGATTTTATCAGCTGTAGCTAGCTAGCTAATAAAGCTAACTTCATGAGTTAGTTGAAAATGACGTCTTCGCCTACACTTTTAATGCTTCCAACTGATTCTACTGAGAATCCTATTAAAGGGGTCTTAAATACGCCCTTGGTGGCTGCATTCATATCGTGCTAAAAGACTGAGGCTAAAGCTACATGTTGCAGGTCAACCTGGTCTCACAGGAATACATGAAATGGCTGCGGCCTCTTAACCACCTCAAGGTGGTGGCATGTAACATGTTATAAAATTATGTTTCAGCACCACAACAATGCCAGTGGTAAGTCACTTAGAAGCTTTAAATGATAAAAGTTATGCAATTGCCATTTTAATAAAGTAAAGAGAACCATTGATGCGACACGGCTGAAACTTCCCTCAAAATGACCTCATCACAGTGCATCAAAATAACAGTTATATCACTCAAAGTTTTTAGACAATGAAAAAGTAGCCTAACTACGGCACAATAATAGGGTTAGTCAAATTAAGTTGAACATATTGATTAAAAAAGTTTTCTAAATTAAAAACCAACATTTATATGAATGATCTGAATTGAAATTGTATTGAACCACCACAACAAAGGACTTAATTAACTTTTCATTAGCATTGTTTCTGTGGTGCTGGCACATAATTTTAATACATGCCACCACCTTGAATGAAGTTGTGCTCATTTCACAATTTTATTTAATTTGAAAAATTAAATAAATAAAAAAAGTTTTGAGGATGAGAACTTACCGATGTGTTTGGCAAAAGTAATGTTGTCTCAGGTAATGCTGCTGGAGCTCCCAGAGCCTCTAACGTTCACCTAAAGTCTTTATAGCATCCAGGCAGAGCTTCCACATTGTGGAGAAACACTACACAGCGCATGTCCTGGTCATGAGCAAGGCTTTTTTTTAATGTATTCCTTAGCATAAAAAACTAATGTAACCTAGTTAGATAATTAAATGATTCTTGGCCATGGAACTGAAGGCCAAGGCGCACAAAAAGTGTCTTCAAGACGCTTGCTTGTTTTAAATGGTAGAACACAAATGCACAAAAGCATACCTCAAACTTGTTTTGATTTTAGGGCATCATTTTTTCTGCAGCCCTGTTACGTGTTTGGAGAGAGTTAAATGAAAAAAAAAAAGACATAGACAGGAGGAGTGAGTGCTGATGGAGCTGCAGCACCACCTGAAGCCAGTTAAAAGAAAAAAAAAAAGTTGACCCGCAGCAGAAAGCGAGGGAGAGAGCGTGTGAATATGGACAGATGTGTCGACGTGATATAGAAACTTTTATGATGATGAATCATGATGTTACTGTTCAGCTCTGTGGTGCATGATTTTTTCCTGCAAGTCCGATTTGTGTACTCTTAAATATTTTATTACCCCATGCTGATTTATCATAGTTGTGAGGGAAAAGAGAAAGGCAGCAGAGAGGAGGGGTTGACTTGACATAAAACTTTTTCTGATCATGAATCCTGATGTTACTGTACAGTTCTGTGATTTATACAGATTGGAGTAGTGACAGACAGACAAACAACAATTATTGTCAACCACGATGAACTGTCCAGACACTGTCTCTCCCTCTCCCTCTTCATCTTTTTGGTGTGTGTTGGTGTTTAAGTTTGCTGTCTGCTGTGGTCTAAAACGTCCTCACTAATGAAAATTGTCAGAGGGAAACTGATTTTCCAGGATGCCTTAATACAAAAACATAAACATTGTGCATGATTTAGTCATTATATAGAGTGACCTGAAAAAAAGGTGAGGATTTTTCCCCTCAGAGGGCAATATTTTACTAAAGAAATAAACTTTTATGAATAATAATAAGAAGAAGAAGATTAATTAAGTAGATACATACAAAGAGAGACTTTTTCCTGAAATACTGCTGGTTCTGTGGTGCTGGAAATTTTAAATCTGAAGCCTGCAGTGCACCAGAGGAAATTCAGTAGATGCGCATCTGTTGACATGCATCAGTTATTGCTTTTAGTGCGTTAGTGGCTTAAGACTTGGATGAAGGCAACATTTGCAGATAACACTAGAGCGGGCAAACACACTTTTGCTCTTGCCTTTTTGATTTTGGAAAGAATAGAAAAAAAGGATAACAACCTCCAAAGTCTTTAAATGCTGAGTATTGCTCTTCAGCATGTGGAGAAACCCAAAACTCGACAGGTCTGCGGTGCTCGTCACAGTTGCTAAACTGTGATTGGACATGTGCTGCTCAGGGGAGCGGTTTACCAAATGGTTAATTAGCGAGGAACAGAGTGCTGCAGGAATAGCCCTAAAACACAGAAAGGTACTTTAGCATATTAGCTCTTCCTGCTCCCTCGTCTATAAGTCATTGGGTTTCTGGAATTGGTTTTTGGTTCAATGCCTGAATTAAGGTCTGTTGTTAACACAAGCTTGTGATATTTGCATGTTTTGTTTCATGACATAAAATATGGCAACCGCTTGTGAATCTTCTTAAAAACAGCAGTAGCTAACAAGTGGGTAAATGAGAATACAGAGATTGTCCTGGACATCATGGTGTAGTTCGTTTATTGGCTTCTTACTTCTGGCGATTCCATTTATACTTCAAAAATGATAAAAAATCGGTGTTTGTGAAGATTATCTCGCTGAACAAAACAGGTATTATAAACTTTTGTTTTCCACAGAGCTTGTTTTTTACAGTACTCCAATGGAAAAATCCAGTTGCCTCTTTGTGGAGGGAACTAAAAGAGATGCTAACTTCTGGGTTGGCCTACAAAAATACATCATCCCTGCAGCACTCTACATGTGAGATGGTACAGAAGAAAAGAATGAAGGAGGAGAAGGAGGGGAATAGAGTGATGGATATGTAGCAGAAAAGAAGAAACAAGGAAGAAGTGAGAAATGACTGAATTAGGAGAGGAGGTAGGAAGTAAGGAGGCACTCACTCATACACACACACTAGCCAGTAAGACTATTGCATTGTGGGAGTATCTGAGTTGCCTCTTTATCACTGTCAACACACATAAACAGCACTTCTGTCTTCATCACTCTCCATTCACTCTCAACACACTCACACAAGACACAAAACATCACACTACATAATATAGTACAGGGTGTTTAGCCTTTCTATCAGTGTCATAATGTGTAAACTCATGCGCACACACACACACACACACACAAATCTGTCTCAGAGCCTCATTATAAACAGGCTGTTGACAGGCATGAGAGAGAGAGACAGTGAATAGAGGGACAGTGAAAGCTGAGGGGAGAAAGAGCATTGAAGAGATTGAGAAAATAATTGCAGGTGAAAGGATGATCGATATGCGATGAAAGCGCGATAAAGAGCGGTTTTTGTTCTTTCTTTTGCTCCCGCTTTCATTTGTCATCTGGCGGACTCATGAATATGGTAATCAGCTTTTGTTTGCAACCTTGATGGAGAAGGAGCGACTGATGGAAAAGAGGGGAGGGTGGAGTAAGGAGAGAAGAATAAGGGTGAGAAAGGTGTTTGATGGAGGTGAGACGGTCACCTAAACATCTGTTTCATTGTGTTTTTATGGCCATAGATAACAGAAGCGAGAAATACTCAAGTTTGGAGAAGCGCTTGAGAGTGCAAGGTCAATGGTTTAAGTCCCTGCACAGGCCAGGAAGATATTTGCAGGGAAATTGAACCATTCGTATTGTTGCCCCAGGTCAAGTACTGTTAAAGCCTGTGTATATCTTTATCAGTATGTGTAAAGCTTCCTGTTTTTTTCTTCTTGTTTGAGACAAATGTGCAAGAAGACAGTTATACATGGATAAAACAACTTTGATAACTATTGAGGTTGACACAATAACAGTAGTTGGAAAATCACAGCAGTTAAACCATGTACAATAACAGACACTCAAACTTCTCAGGCTTTTGACCTTTAAAAATCCTCCAAAACACACACTTTCCTCCTGCTATTAACCCTGTACAATAGACTTTTCCTCTGCA
>JAJHUR010085194.1:0-11805 GCA_027495735.1 Lutjanus campechanus | reverse complement strand
GAGGAGGCCTGAGACATAACCTCTCTCCTATTTACAATGCTGTCATTTCATCTTTGCCCAGGAGATTCAACAACAACTTGACCTCCAAAAACAACAGCAGTTCACATTCATGTGACTCTAACGACCGTCACTCACATTTGGTTTCGGGTGACTCTCAGGACTAACGACCCTAACGACTGTCGTCAAAACTGAGTAGAGCACTAATGAATTTGAACATATCCAAAGAGGTTAAATACCTGGGTTTCCTACCATTTGGTTAGACTAGCTCTGACTAGTCTGACAGGCATGAACTGATGAAGCTTCTTGGATAAGAGGCGAAACGTCTTCAGAAAAGGCTTTTTGAACAAGTCCAGTTGCTTTCGATTTAATCTTGCTTTGGCTAACAGCTGTATATGATATGAAATCCATTAAAACAGAACCGCTGTTGAAGACATATTGACACTACAGTATATAAAATACAACTTTATAAAAATCATTCCGACTCAGTCTGGACTCTGCCATCCACTTGAGTTGGACTGACTTCAGAACATTTTTTTATAGTTATAGTTCTTGGTGGACGGCCCTCTTCTGTCTGACTTAAGGGCCGTCCACACCAAGGACTGTCATTATAACTGTAAATATATTGTTTTAAAAATAGCTCTAACTGAAGTGGATGGTGTAGTCTGGACTGCAAATTTGAAGTCTGGACTCCATCCACTTGAGTTAGATTGATTTTAGAACTACTGCATATTTTTTTATAGTTATAGTCCTTAGTGAGACACTTGGCTATGTGACCAGCTTTTTAACTTTAATCAGTCAGTCAATCGATATATCACGGTTTAACCCTCATTTAGCTCATAGTTTTAACTTTATGGCACATTTACTGTTTGTCAACGCTCTTATCAAACTTGTTTGGAACAGCAGGCGACTGCTTTCAGCAAACTCTGATAAAGCCACACCCAGCACCAAACGGCAGACAGACGAGGGTCCCCTGAATCACAGTGTCCACCCTCACAGACTCACCTTTCCCGATAAGTGTGTGAGGGCTTGTCCCATTGTCAAATGTCTAAGACCGTGAGGGTTGTCTCACAGACCTTTAGAACCCTTTATGCACACTTGCCAGCATTTCTGCAGACAGTTCACAGCCTTGTGACATTAAATACAGGATTACCAAGGCGACTGAAATGTTAACCACTCTGTCTTTAACAGAAGTACTAAGCTTTCAAAACATCATGGAACACTTTTCCCTGAAACCTCTGACTGAACAGATTTGTTTGTGTGTATGTGTATGCCTTTTTTTTATTTTGTATGTAATTCTTCATGTGTATTTGTGTAATTTGTATCACTTTGATATGTCACAAAGTGCTGCCCCTTTCCTCTTTATATCACTCCGGCTCCTTGCAGCCGTCCGTGATGGTTCAGGGCTTAAGGGTTTAGGGAGGTGGGTCATTGGGATTGGGTCACAGTTAGTAACTAGCTGATGAAGAAATTGTAACATCTAGCAGCTAAAAAGCCAGATATTTTCCCCAGGAGTTGGAGGAGGTGGAGACCAAACCAGAGCTAAAAGAGGAGTGAATACTGGACTTCCATTGATCAGGCAGCCAGAAACAAAACTCCAGTGGGATGATAACGTTGCTCTGCTGGACATGGAGTAACTGCAGGGTGCAGCTTGCTAACATGTTAGCTACAACAACTTTAAGTTGATAATATGTCAGACAGACAAACTGTTTTGGAGTTCTTTTGCTCCTAGAGGACAAGAACAAGAATAATCAATGACTGCAGCTTCAGATAGAACTTTAAGTGTCATTTTAATGTTAATATGACTTTATAACAGGATGGTGAGTTTGTATCACCTCATGAAATAGATGACATGCTGTGTTTATCAGGTTCTGCAATAATCTCCATCAACAAACTGAATCAGTTTATTATGAACTCTGATGACCCCTGATTCCTCAGGTGTCCACTGTCAGTGTCCTCACTCAGGACTTCTGAGCCAGGAGCGTGCTCAGTTTGATCTTCCCGTCCATGGAGGCGGTCAGGCAGGTGCCGCAGTCCACCGCCGAGCACCAATCCACCGTCACCACCGGCGCTTTGTGCCCGCCCAGTGACAGCACGCTCTCCAGAGCTGGCTCCCCATTGGTCAGCTGGAAAATATAAAGCATGATGTCAATGAAAATATTAATTTTGACCCAGCAAGGGCACAGCAGTGTATTGCTGTCGCTCCAGAAAACAAACAAACAAACAAACAAACAAAACAGACCAGCATCAGGTTATAACATGAAAAGTTTGCTATAACAATGTCTTACAACGTTTTAAACTTATCAGATTATCACGTAAAGTTTATCTTTCTATAACATGAAACTTTTAAGTTGTAACAGGATAAACTGTATATTGTTATAACAAGAAAAGTTTCTTGTCATAACAGTGTTATCGGGTTATAAACATGAAACATTTTATATTAAAGCAAAATTACGTTCTGTTTTTCTTTTTCACGCAATAAAACGGCAGCAATACACTTCAATGCAAAACAACATGATAGTGTTACACAAAAACACTTGAAATTTAAATGAAAAAATGAAATATTTAAGTTGTAAACCGTAAAAAATTCACGATGAGATTATTCATTAATTTCTTATTTTTTAAAAACCTAAGAGAAAATCAAAATGCATCAAAATGATACAAAAAGATCTGTGATTGATAGATTTGTGATCTATCAGCCTGTATCCCCAACATCACGTCTAAGTAACACACAAAAAAAATGATTACAAAATCATACAAGAGAATTATAATAAAAGTAATAAAAATCAGGATGAATTAAAATGGCATACAAATAAAAAAGTTAAAGCTGAAGAAAACAGTGACGTAGCACAATTAGTGGAAAAAAAATACAAAACGTGCAAATTTAAAAGATCATTTCAAGAGGTTAAGATATATTCAAGAGAACTTAAAGTTTGACCAGAGCAGCTGAGTGTGGACACGTGAAGATGGACGTGTATTTACTCTGTATATGAGTCCTCCAGTGCCGGAGCAGGTCAGGACGTGTTGTCCTTCAGAGTCAAAGGCAAAGAGTCGACCCCTGGCAACCTGAACCTGAACACACATTTAGACATGAAAATGTCAGTACACTCATTTTATTTGATCCATTTGATTCTTTTACCTAAAGTTCCATCTGCAGGATTTATTTTTCCTGAGACCTAATTCATTACAACTGTGATGTCATCATGGTTTTCTAGTATATTAGTAAAAAAAAAAAAAGAATTTTAAAACATAATGTAAATATTTAAAACCTTTTAAAACAGTACAGCAGTCTGAGTAGCTGACCTGTTTGTATCCGCTGTAACCTGACAGGACGAAGGGTCCGGTGGCGTCCTGAGGTAAAATCTGCTCAGACTGCTTCACCCCACACCGATGGATGTTCCACTGGATGAACTGAACACACACACACACACACACACACATTTTTTCATTTAACTCTCTTAACTGCTATGACTATTGCTATTCCAGGTTTTGAAAGGTCCCCGATTTAAAAGACATGTTCAGGATTGTAGTCATTCTGTCACCGTGACAGTTTTCCCACAGAAACACACGCACCTTGCCATCCGCTCCGATGCTGAAGACGGTGTTTTCATCGTAGCTGAACTCCACGCTGTAAACTTCTCCGTCATGAGCTCGCCAGCTCATAGCGCTCTCATACCGCTGCATATCTACAGCAGAGGGTTCACAGAGCAGTGTGTTCATTCATTAATGAGTACATGTCACAGAAAGTGCTCCACACAAATAGAACTGTGTTTGTAAGTGACTTTTTAAGGATTTTTGACTGTTAGTAATAAAAATACACATTTTTAACTTTAAGATCTTGGAGCAATTAAGGTTATCCATTATTTCTAAGTGATCTTAAATAGTCAACAGAGGAATCTAAAATAAAAATAATCATAAGTTGTGTATGGCAAGCTGCTGTAACATTTAATCAAACCACATATGTAATTATATTTTACATATCCATAATAGCTTCTATTCAAAATTGTATTCTCACTAGTCAGAATGGTAATTAAAGATATACACTACAACATTCTTACTAGTAGAAATTGTTTTAAAGATATCTGCAACTTTGATTGTACTAGTCAAAACTAAATTTAAGACATCTAAAAACCCTTACAAAATTACATTTCTTCCTGAGACAAATGACACATTTGTGATTTATGTGCACTGGGCTTTTAATTTCCAATATCCACAATTACGTTTTTGATTTATTATTTCAATTACGTATTTGCAATAGAATTTTTTACTAGAGAGAAACTCCCCTTTCAGACACCTACCATCCAGTTGTTACTAGACATTTTATTTTCAGTTATCCAAAATGAAAAACCACTCCATACACCCCTAATGTCATTTTGAATGTCTAAAACTACATTGTGACCAGTTCAAATGTCATTACGGATAAATGCACAATTGCAGTGTTCTTTTTCACTGGGAAGAAATGAATAACAGAACTGCAGTCAGGCTCATAAACATTAACAAACACTGACCGAACAGTCTGATGACTCCGTCAGCAGCTCCGGTCACCAGCAGGTTTCCATTGTGATTGAAGGCTGTGCAGTTAATGGCTACTGGATCAGGTTCTAAAGAGAACTGGAGCTAAAAGACAGAGACAGACAGAACACTGATTAAGTATGGGAAATATGTTGATGATAATGATAATGGTAACACTACAAATCACACAGGTCCTAATCACATCAAGTTATTAGTGTCACCATGTAACTTTATCATGTTAGCATGCATAAACATGACAGGCTAAACATTAGCACAGTCCAGCTTTACACAGAGCTTATTGTAACATACTCATTGGTAGCATATTAACCTGTCAGCTGTGAGCATGTTAGCATGCTAACATGATAGCATTAAAGATGTATTTATATCATATGGGAATAACCGTAATTGCTGGTTTCTGCTTTGTCAATAGCATTCATATCAACATCCAAGTTGTAACTGCAACAAAAAATCCTTCTGAAAACTTTGATGCATCTTTCTTGGTGTTTTAAAGGACCAGTGTGTAGTATTTAGTGGTATTTAGCAATGAGGTCATAGATAGCAATCAACTGACCCTCACCCTCCCCTTCCAAGCTTGTAGGAGAACCTACGGTGGCTGCAAAACTCATGAAAAATGCAAAAGGGCATATCTAGAGCCAGTGTCTGATTTGCCCGTTCTGGGCTACTGTAGAAACATGGCAGTGCAACATGGCATCCTCAGTGGAAGAGGACCCACATCTCTTTAGACATAAAGGGTTCATTCTGAGAGAACAAAAACAACTATTCATATTTTCAGATAAATTCCCGTAAATCTTACACACTTGACCTTTACAGGTCACTTTGTTGTTGTTATTGTGTGAATCCAAACTTGAGTTGCATGGTGGTTAACGTAGGAATCTAGTTCTTGACGAAGTAGAAGAAGAATGTGGAATACAAAGCACCAGTTTTTGATCCCTGTGTAACCAGTTTTTGTCCCGTTCATGGTGGGTTGCACATTGTGAGTTAATTACCTGTTGTTTGACAGTCTTGGTGTCCCAGAGCAGCAGCTGTCCAGACACCGGGATGGGAAGTCGAGGGGCAGAATCACAGCTGCCAGATCGGCTGAGTGCTGCAGCTGAACAGACGAACGACGAACCGCTGGGACTGCAGGCTAAAGACAAAATCCTGAGACACACAGGAGGGACAGATTATCAGAATATGATCATCAACAACAGATAGTCATTGCTACATGACTGATTTATTCTCATTCATTCATTCATTCATTCATTCATGTTCCTCACAGGATGAACTGAAATCACTTTAGTAACAGTTAAACTCACTATCAGAATTAAAGCAAATAAGAGTGTTTCGCAAAATGTTGAACTGTCTTTATTGGACTATGTGTTGGTTTCCTTGTAGCTGAGGGTCTCCAACATTACATCCTACCATTACATTCTGTTCCACACAGAGTGCAGTTACATAATACAGTCAGACACAGGCTTACCGTGGATGAGTCTCGTCGATGTTCATCTCATAGAGATTCTTCTTGGCGTCCGTGTCATACAGCCGCACTGTGCCAACGCCGCTGCCTAGTAACAACTGACCACACACACAGAAACATCTTTTTGTCTTTTTGTTTTCATTCATGTACATTAATTCCTTGTAGACTTTTAAATAAATGCCTAACCCTAAATGTAAAATAACCTCAAAACACAAGCTTTATTTTTCACTTTTGTCCCATAATAGGACCTGAATCCACGCTGTCTCTCTGTGACAGATTTTTATCCTCACATTTAGACTTTTAGTGTCACATACAGGCTGGTTTTGCCTTTGTCAAATATACAAACTTTATTAGAAGCAACTTCCATAGGACCACTATGGAAAAATTTTACATTTTAAATGTTCTTATCCAGAGATGAAACTAAGTCATTGCTTTGCAAGTCACAAGTAAGTCTCAAGTCTTTGCACTCAAGTCCCGAGCCAAGAGTGACAGTCCCAAGATTAGTCCTAAACTTCGCTGTAACAGCGGGTCTCCAGTCTTATTGATTTACAAAGTTACTTAGCAATTAAGCTAACATTAGCTAAGCTTCCTAACTATGTTAATGTTAGCCTCAGCTTACCGTTCTTTGTGCAACGTCAAATATCAAATGAAGCTGGAAGTTGTTGCGTCTCCGTCTGTAACTTTTGACCCGCATGTTTTGCATATTGCAGTTTATTTTCTGCTGACAACCTCATAGTTTTTAAGCACAAACAAAATTTTCTTTGGTTTCATTTTTTCCCAACTGGAGCTCAGTAACGTAACAGTTTTTCATGGTTCTCTCCTACAACTTGCTTGGATGCTGTCTGATTGGTTCAAACAAATCTGATTGATTTCAAACAAATCTGGGGGAATTAAGTGTTGACATGCTGAGTTGATTCAAACAATGATTTGAAACAATTGATTTGTGGATTCACACTTTTAAGATAACACACTTTTTCATCTTTAACTTTGAGGGAAGGCATCAAGTATTTTCGGGGTCGAAAGTCTCAAGTCCAAGTGAAATCATTTTTGACTTGAGACTGACTGGAATCCAGGTGACATGACAGGTCCCATTTCATGCATCAATTTTATGCGCAATGTTTGTATTACATGTATTCATACTCTTATTTTATTTCATTCTGCATATCCACATGCAATGCTGTATTGCGTGTGTATTACTTGTCTTACTTTTCCTTCTTTGTAGCTTTGTGTATTGTGTATGTTTGGATAGATGTTTTATGTGAATAGTTTAAAGACTGAATATAACCAAGCAATTTATTTCATGAACTGTGGACTGTGTCACAGGATTACTGTGGCACAGCAGTTTATTGATGACTGGATGTAATCATGTAATTGCTCTTTCCTTCATCAGGTTTAAGCAGCTAATTAATGATGTTAATATGTCTACATATTAACATATTATGTAGTTCATGTGCTGTCTGAGTCTTGTTCATACCAGTCTGTCGGGTTTGGTGGCCCACTCCAGAGACAGCAGAGGAGACTTTGACATGATGGTGGCTTTCGTCTGCATGATGGGGTTGAGTGACCACACCTGAGGAAGAGGAGGAGGAGGAGGAGGAAGAAGGCTTTATTATGTGTTTCCATTAGTTGAGCACAGGAATAACATTATGAATGTTTTTTCTTGTTTATTTTCATACAACCCCAAAAGAGAAATGAGACAGATTCACCTTGATGACCCCGTCTACATCCAAACTGGCAACCCGGCGACCAGAACAGTCAACCCTGGAAAACAGAAGAGGGAAGGTCGGATGAGAAAAGAAGATGGTGCTCAATCTGATACCAAGCAGATTCATGGAGGTGCATCTTTAGTTCCCCTCTCGGGGTGACCAGTTAAACTGAAGTGCTGAAGGTAGACCTGCAGTGCATGATGGAGGAGTGGTGTTCTCCATACTCCTCCTGGCTGAGTTTGATGAAGGGCTGTTCTGCTGACAGACCTCCCTCTGCTGCTCCTCCTCCGGAGCTCCTGCTATTTGAGGAGGAGGAGTCAGGAACGTCGCTGGTGGTCTCTGCAGGAGGCTCGACCTCCCCCACCTCCCCCTTCTTCTCTGGTGTCTGAAGGCAACACATGGAAGGATGTTATCAGTGTAAAAAGAATCAGTTTCCACTCTGAGAGAGTAACAACCATGTTCATTTGAGTGGAATAGCTGCTCATGGCTAAGTACATTATTTAAACCAAACCAAAACATTTACAGTTATATTTGTGCATCTTTGTGAAAGGTGGTGCTGGAAGCTTGGTATAGCACTGACTGCTTGTGGGTCAGCTTAAGAGCTATTGTGCCTGGCAAGCTAACTAGTAGCATGCCAACTAGCTGGGAACATGCTGGCACTGGCCAACCAAAACTGCTCGCCAATTTAGCTGGCTTGCTAACAATTAGCTAATTATCTATTAGCAAGACGATTTATCAGTCACAATCAGAAATTAAGTTAAAACAGTTTATTTAAGGAAATGTATTCTTAGCATAGACCCCATGAATTAACTACGCTCAGCTGTTGTTTGCCCACAACTTGAGAGACCTAGGCTAGGCGTTTCCTCCTGCCACCAGCCTTTATGCTAAGCTAAGTTAATCACCTCCTAGTTCTACTTATATAGTCTAAAGACATGAAAGAAAGAAGTTTTTCTGTCAACATAGGCAATTCTAGTCTCTTCTGCGGGGTCCCACAAGGTTTCATCCTAGGTCCCATTCTTTTCTCCGTGTACGTATGTTCAACATTTACTTCCACTGTTATGCCAACAACACACAACTCTATCTACCCCTGAAACGAATGACCAGTCCAATCCAATCAGTCTCATGAACTGTCTTTAGGGCACAAAGTGTTGGGTGTCATCCCTGCATCTGGTCCAGATTGCTACAGCCAGGCTCCTGACAGGTACCCAGAGCCGTGACCATATTACCCCTATTCTGTCCCCTCCACCGGTTGCCAGTACAGTTCAGAATTGATTTTAAGGTTCTCACATTTGTCTATAAAGCCGCCAATGGATAGGCCATTGCTGTTGCAGCCACCAACTGTGGAGCAGCATCCCCTCCCTATAAGATTTGCCCCCTCTATTGACTCTTAAGTTCGTGACCAAAATTTACTTTTACTCACTGTATTCATGTTTATGTCCATTAGCTACCTGCTCTGGTCTGTAGAGCACTTTGGTCAGCATGGGTTGCTTTTAAATGTGCTTTATAAATAAATTTGACTTGACTTGAAAGTGGTATTCTTCTTGTCTTACACTTTGCAAAAAACTGAATACACTTACTTCCCAAAACATTCCTTTAACAAAACTGACTGAATGAGAAACCAGATTTTGTAGCACCCCTCAGGTACCTGTGATAGTGGTTTGGAGAAAAGCTCCTTCCTCTCTTTCTCATGATCCTGGATTCTCTTATGTCTGGAATGCGTCCCCTGGTTTGAGGGCTGGTTTGTCGACTGATTTATTGACTGTTGGGACTGAGAGCTTGCAGGTTCACTTGTTGATGCCTGGCTGGAAACTGGCTTCACCTCCTTAGGCTGGATTGCCTCTTTTGACTTTGGGGGCTACAAAAGACAAGTGAATTTTAGATACAGAAGATGATCACAGGTCAGAGCTATCACTCACTCACAATGTTGAGGACCTCCAGTAAGATTACAGCCACAACTCGTGGAAAAGTAGCTCCTTACAGGTTTGTGAAGCCTGGCAAGGCCACACCCTCTGACGGCAAAGGGGTGTGGCATTGGTGATAAGTCTGGCGGACTACTAACAGAAACCAGAACACTTCAAGACCAAATTCTTGTCCCTTGCCTACAGATTCTACATCCATATGCAGACATCCGTTCATAGTGATTGCTTCAGGACTTGTTTTCCACTCTGATTTAGGGTTTGGAGTTTTCTTCCTCTGTATGATCTTCTTGGGATGGCAATTTTCAAAATCTCCAAACAGATAAGAGAATAAGAAAGTAGATGATCTCTTGGGAGTTGAACTTGTGTAAAAAGTGTCTTGACCTTGTAGGAGCACAGAGAAGTTGGAGGTTTTCTCATTCACTTCAATGCGGTCAGTATTTTCTTGGAGCAGCCACTAGTGGACAGTAGAGGAACTACATCTGAACTCGCCTCAGCTCTGTGGCTGCCGATTGGCCACAACACCTGAAAACTATTTCTTCGAACATCCAACCAACTGTGGAGTCAAAGTCGTCTGGTTTTTTAATTAAGCAGCTGTGACTTGCTGTCAAAAAGATTCAATTTCCTGTTTTTAACCCCACTAACATTTTAAACTTTTAAACACCTGCTCAGCACTCACCAGATTGGCTGATGGTTCCTTCCTGCCCACTGCTACCTGGCTTGGCGAGGACCCGGCGGTGTACTGAGGTGGTTTCCCCGGAGTGCGTCTGCCCTGTGGTAGGAATGTAGAGAAGAAGTTTCTGGAAGGAGCAGTGGCGGTGCTGACAGCGCGCTGGCTTGACACCAAGTCCCTAAGAGAGCAGAGATGGACAGCAAAAAGTGAGGAAATAGAACAACAAAGCCCTGAATTAGTACAAAATGAATCCAAGCTGTCAAGTCAAGACTTTGGGGCATGAAAAGACTGATTGATATAAACAGAGGGAAACCTTGTCCGAGTTCTGTCCATTAACACTTCTTCTCATTTTGGAGCAACCCTACAAGTTAACGAGGTAAAGCACCCAGAGGCCAATAGTAGAACAGAAATACAAATACAACAACAAAGGTGTGGTGTGATGTTCCCTTTGCACTATAAGATAAATAGACTGCAATGCAAGACTTGAATGTCAAGAAATTTTAGGTTCTGTTTGTGCGAGTGATCAAGACTCTCTATGGTACATTTGCCCATGTTTTACTGTTGCCTAGTTCTTAGGCAGAAGACCAGCTGTTGTGCATTTCACTGAAGTTACCCAGGTTTACATCCAAATGTAGTGCAAATTTTAACCAAATTTCCAGAAAATCTGCAAGAGAAAATGCAAATATTAGGAGTGAGGCATGTCGAGATGAACAGCTGGTGCTGTTAAATCTCCAGTGGGGAGCCATTAAACCATTGCAGATGAAGAGGCGGCAACAACAGGACCAGAGTTTCCATTAATTGCTGTTTTATTTACCAGGAAAATCTGTTGAAGTCCAACATATTTAAATCTCTCCAATCATAATGTCCGGTGAAAGAGATGCCATCGCTGTAATGACAGCGCTCTGTGGTTACGGAGGCTTGATTTTCCCAACAGCCCGTGAAGTTCTCATCAGGGATTTCCGAAAAATCTATCCCGAGGGGTCAAAATGCTTCACAGCACTAAATCACACACCACCAACTATGTCACTGATTTTGGTGAAAGTGGATCAAAATTTAAATGTTCCCTGGTTTTACCTCTGATGTCCTCCAGCTGCTCTGTCTCAGCCCGTGGTGATTTAAAGAGTTCAGTGGTGTTCAGATAGCTTTACTTGCTGCTAACAGATCCCCTAAATCTTACACACTGAGCCTCTGAGTGACACTTGAAAGTGTGAAGTCTGTCACAGTTCACACACACAGACAATATATGAAAACCTTTTTTTTTTTTTTAACTTTTTACGTGTTTTTACATCTGAAACATAAAACAGATGACAACATGAAAAACAAATATGTCAGAGGGACAAGTGGAAAACAGCAACTGAGCCAACAAAAGACAAAGACGATGCCAAGCAACAATGAAGACAATGTCACGCACTAATCCATGTTAATGGGGAGACAGCCTGGTAGCTTTTAAGGCACCGACCATGAACCATAATGTCTCTCCCTTAAAACTGGCCAGGGACTTTTGTTTCATGTTGTTCCTCATCT